>BGPR01034278.1:0-16560 GCA_013235015.1 Araneus ventricosus
AGAATTTAGTGACTATTATCTCTGTAATCAGGGAGTTCTCTAAATGAGCCCATTCTAGTAGTGTTTAAATTATTCGTGTCATGTGATTTTAGCATATGACAAAGTAAGGTTTGCTCAATCATATGGTAACCTAGATTAAATAAGTTAAATTTTAAATCTAGAGTCTTTCTTCATTCGTGTCAAGTGTCAATTTCTTTTTACAGTTTCCGATAAGCTGGCTTAATGTTATTTAGGGGATATTTACACTGCTGGGATGTTTATTTCTTTATGACCCCTACCTGTTGAATGATTATGTGTTGTAATATTTAAAAAAATGATCATTGTACTGACTAATAAATCTAGCATAACATTTGAGTACAATGATAAAACCTTGATATAGTAAAAAATTTAATGTCAGAAAACAGAATCACGTCGTAAATATTGCAATGTGTGGAAACAATAAAGTTATTGGCTATGCTTGTATTGATCAATATGTAATACATCATTACTTTTGAAACATTAACGTAACCGGAAATACAGCCCCCGACCTGCCAAAGCACACGGGTTTTCACTGAATGACAGTCGTGCGATAGCGACGAGTACTGAGGTCGGGTCCTAATGGCCAACACAGCCCCACGGCCCAACCCCTCCCGTAGGAGGTACGTACTATCCCTGAGGAGGGCTGTCGCCCCCCCAATTCATATGCCTCGAGGCGGGCGAGTTCCTTCATATACAAACCTGAACAACTCATCCACACTTGGTGGTGCCCACTTCTATCGGGTTGAAACATTAACGTAAAGGAATCTATCTACCTTTGCCTTCCAGCTTGCCGAAAGGGACTTTTTTTATTTCACATTGTTCAATTTTACTATAAAAATGTTGCTCAATTCAGTGAAATGTGATCTATAGTTTATCTTGTCAAATCAATAATGTTAGATTAATTAAATGTACCCATCATGAATTCCAATGAAGAAATAAAAAGTTTTGCGTTGATCCATATCTAAATATCAGACAAATTATGATTTTGCAGGCTTTTAATAATACAACTGCATTTTAGTCAACTGAAACACTAACCGTGTCCCGTATATGCACAGAATGATCATATTTGAAAACTTAAAAAATGAAGTTAAGTCACATTTAGACGTTATAATTCGGTATAAAATTACGTTAAATCCATGGACAAATCAACTGTCCCATTGTCTTTTAGCTGAAATAAATCGACTACACGTTTCAAAAACAAAATGAGCCATCTAAGTCAGGGGTTCCAACCTTTTTTCCCCTCGCGTACCCCTTTATCAGTCTTTTTATTTTCGCGTACCCCCTACTATCATATCCCCCCTCCTACCATCCGTCCATGCAAAGAAGTTTTTATCAATAATGTTAGGTTTAGATTAACTTAAGAGACAAATGATTGAAATTAATAACATTTGCCGGTCTTGTTCTTGATTTTCCATTTTTGCAATAGTATTAGATCAACGCTAAAACAAATGAAACCAGTATTGTAATAATTTCACGTTAACTTATAAGGATAGCTAAAAATTACGCTTCCTTCTGCTTTCTTTTTTTCTTATTTTGAGAGTAATCTTTAGCACTTGTACAACTTTCATGTTTACTTTCCACACGAACTTGGAGAAAGAAAATTCTGTAATATTTATAATCCATTAAGTTTTATTGTATCCGCCATTACCGACTTTAACTTCGCGTACCCCCAACTGGTCTTTCGCGTACTCCAGGGGTACGCGTACCTCAGGTTTGTAACCTCTGATCTAAATAGTTAAAAAAATAAATTTGTTAAAGATGTATGGCGCTTTGCTCATGTTTCCTTGTGAATATTATTACTGGAATAATTTTGATTGATTTTGAGTCGGTGAATGATATGTTGCAGGGATAGTGAAAATCTCGAACGAGTTCGTGGATGAACTATCCATCTCAAAGGGGGCGGGTAATGGGGGGCTGAAATTTTTATTTCTCATAACTCTATTACTATTAGAAATAGAAAGATATACTAAATCAGGAGAATTATCGTCTCATCATAATGAAAAAGTTTGGTATTGAGAGTTTTTCGTTATAACTGGGTGGATGAAAGTAATTTTCTTATTAAGATTGAAGCTCTAATGCCTGTTGTTGTCAATAAGATACATACTGAATAATAAGCAAATCATCGTCTCATAGTAATAAAAAACTTTTGTAATGAAAGCTACAATTGCTCATATGTAGGAGGCATGAAAATGACTTTCACTCCTTAACTTCGACTGCTTTTTAACATACGATTGTGTCACCTTCTTGGAAAGCTCTCATCAGCTGCATTCTCTTCTATTCTCTTTTATTTCCATACCTTCAACCTTATAAAATTAGAGGAAGAAATAGGAGATGGAATGAAATGTTCTTTTCTTTATATCTCCGGGAGAAAGGAATCTAGCTTCTCTTTTCGGCTAGCAGACAGAATGTTTTTGTGTCAAAATGGTACACCTGTTTCGATTCAATCATTTTACCCATTTATTTAATAAAAAGACATGCGTAGTTTGAAATTTTCAATTTAATATCGATTTTTACTTACATTCTGATAAATATTTTTATTGTCTGACTTTGGGTCCTAGTAATACTCTTCCAGCTCTTTAAAATGACACCAGAATCAACCTTCTAGCTAAACGCGTTTCCACGCTACACTTATTTACAACCTTACATAAAGTTAATTCATAACAACCACGCGCATACGCCTCCACTGGTACGATAACATCACAGGAAGAAAAATACTATGCGACAAACTCTTACCGATATGATCTATCCGTTGTGGGGTAGACCATTCTTTTCGCATTATTAGTCTCGTAGTTATTAGCGATTCAAACCTGACGGTATTTTGTCACACAATTAATAATGACTATTCTTATAAACTATTATATTTTAGAATCCATCTGTTAAGCAACTTTACTAAGAGTTTTACTCTATCAAACTAAAGATTTTATTCAATTTGTTTTTGCGATTATGTTTTGTTTTTTTGTAACAACCTGTCCATCGATTTAAACCAGGGACTCACATTTGATAATACTACCAGGACAGTTAATATTGATTCCCTCCAGCTAGAAACAATAAAAAACACATCAGATATTGATTGCTAAATTTCAAATGATGTATTTTTTATTTAATTAAAATTATAAAGGTTAATAGAGATATAGAAACAGTCTTATGGATCCACAAAATTTCAATGGAGCAGAGAAAAGACAACTGCTGCACACATGAAGGATTTATAAATAATATTCTAGAATTGACATATAAAATAAAAAAATGTCTTGCTACTTTCCTTTGAAAATCAAGTTTTAAAATTTCCCATAGAGTTAACCTGTAGACCAGCCGTTTCTACCCTAGGAAATCAGGGTAGTAATGATTATTAAAAATATCATTAGTAAAAAAGTATTAAAAACTATGTCTTTTCTTGAAAGATACTTGAATTACAATAAAATTATTGTGTATCTCATCAGCTCCGTTTTTTATACTTTTTCCTGATAGGTGATGTGCGCATAGATTTTCTTACATAAATCTCGATATCCTAGGCTCCTAATAGGTATATCCTGAAATTTTGGATATTCCTAGACCTATTTTGTTGCCAAATGTACGTCTCCAAAGGATTGGAGGATTTATTGGCTGGCCAACAATCGAATCCTTGTAAATGTTTGCTGAACCCGAGACTTAACAACATTGCAGGGGAAGGTTACATTACAAGTTCTAAAAGAATTGAAACATGGAATTTGTGAGGTGTATATAGCGGACTGATGTCATCATCACTCAACCAAAAAATCATCGCTCACTAGTGGGGTAAACTCGAGTAATATGTTTTTTTATAAAATAATATTATAAAAGAAGTAAAACTATGACTCTGTGAAAGATATAATGCACCTAATAAAATGATGTTGTCTCATCTCAGAGACCTCAGGGGTTTTATACCTTCTATTCGGGATGTGACGTCACATCATAATTTTCTACTAAATCTCCGATATATCAGCTCCAATTGAGATATGCTATGAAAGATTCTTGATATTCCTAGAACACTAATTTTGTCACCAATAGTAAACAAGATTTGTTCCAAGGCCGTCCAAGGCAGAGATTGCCCAGCATCCAATACATCGCTGTAAATGTCTATTTGGAACATCAGACACACATTGATAGGGAAGAGAAATTGCAGTTTCGTAAACAAATTTGGAAGCTACGGAATTTGTGAGATTTTGTGCTGGTCCTTGTGGCATCATCGTCACCACGAGGTTTCCCTAACTAGTCCCCGGGTTACTTCTTGGTGTGGGATATGTAACTAAACTAAAAATGTTTTACTATTATATCAACATCTTAAAGTATAAAATGAATTTATTCTTTTTATAAAATATAGTCAATATCGTTATACTGGTTTCAATTACGCTTTCAATTTATTTAACCTTTCAGTTTTTTGCCAATTTTTATGGATTCCGCACAATGCCTGGTTCTGTAAAATATTTCTTACTTTGGTCTAGATAAAGACTTCTTCATAAATTACCTTGGCATGCGGAATTTTATTTGATGATCACATTTCCTAAGTCTACATATTCAGATAGATTATAGTTTTAGATATAATTTAAAGTGTCAGTAGCCTAGTTAGCATTATAATAAATGGAGAATAGTTTGTAGAATGTAAGAATTTGTGAGAGAAAAGTCAAACCCTTGTTTTTTGTAGAAAAGGTATGTTTTTGATCTATACAGACGCTAAATGACCTCCAAGGGGAACTTGGTTTAAAATATGGGAGACTTGAAGAAGTTTGAAAAACGCTTTAGACGAAAAAGTTTACTTTCCTTTGAATGATGGATAAAAGTTTCTGAGATTCAGCGAAACTTAAAGTCCATCGGAAGATTTTATATTACGGTACAATTGATGGATATAATAATGTATGTGAAGTTGCGTTATTTATGACAAAATGGGAAAATTTCTTGGGTTTTAAATGAAACCGAATGTGAAATTTGATGTCTATTAGCTAAAGATCACGTGTGATTTATTTGCTTCTAAATACAAAACTGTATGAATTTATCTAAGAATTTAAATCAAACATAATTTAAGAAACTATTTCTTCGGAATATGTCGTTCTGTTAAAGGGGTGTTAAACAGTTTATATTGATTGATTAATTAATAACCAAGTGTTGCATTTCGTTTAAGAATTTAGTAAGCTTTTTTCATCTGAAATTCATGAATCCTCATCTAAATAGGTGGTATAACTTCAGAGGAATACATATTCAAGTTGTTTTATCTTGAGCACTTTTAAATGAAAATTTACATTGTATGTTTACGCCCCCTCTGATTTTAAAGGCATGCTGATACCATGGGTGCCTGTGTCTGAACCTCAGCTAACCATTCTGTAACCTGATTAGCATGCGACTGATTCACATCGACTCCTCCTGGGATCATAGCTTGTGAACATAGTATTCCCCATTTCAATTTTCCTTCCTATTAGCCCTCTACTGAACTGTCTGCGTTTGTTGCGTGCAATCTTGAAAATTGCTACCTTTTCCTCCATCTTACAATGATCCTATAGGAATATCACAATTTTAATTTTGTAAAGCTTGATCATCGAATCAAAGAAACCTCACAGTGGATCACAATAGACGTAACTCAGATAATAAGAACCAGATATAGACATTATGGAGTGTATGTACCGAATCATTTTAAAAAATTATTAATAATCCATAAAATTTTCAAAAAAATAGAATTCCAATAATCACTCATAACGACAAAAAAAAATCCTTAAATCGAAGATATAAATACAAATTATGGGAGGTTTTTAACTGTGATGGAGGAAAATACAACAATAAAACTCTGGTGGCATGTTTTCGTTCTTCCATTCCACAACATCTGAATGTAGTTTTTTTTTCTTCCATTCCACAAACAATAGAAGTAAGATGTTTTTTAAGCCTTTTTATTACAACCTATGCTAAGGGGCTATTTTGAATTTTCTTCTTGTTGGATAAACATTCTTTCTTTCCAATTTTTTTCCGGAAAAGGTTCAGAACCTTTGAAGGAAAGAGTTTCAATTAGACCTTAAATCGTTTTTTCCCTTGGCGGAAACCTAATTTAATTTTAATTTCCATTTATGATGATGACATCATCCACCCAGATTCTTTTTCATGTTTTATTTAACATTGTTGTATTTTTACCTCTATCACTTAGTTGAAAAATGCTCCCTTAATTTGTATTATATCTTAGTACCTCTACTTGAATTTTTCATGGATTCTGCAGCACCTTAGGGCCACCAAATTAATTGTACTTCATTGTATTGTTGTTTTGTCTTTAGATATTTTTTCATCCATCAGCTGTTCAGACTTGAATGTGCTGCTTGAAGGGCAATGCTTACAGCTCATACAGTTTTTTTTCTAATACAAAAAAAATATCGAGTTAACATTTTCCAACTGTCTTCGTTAAGCTACTGTTCTCTAAAAGAAATCCTGCAGAGATAAAAGTTGTTAACTCTCTGCTTGTTTGTAAAGATTCTCAAAGCTTTCAGGATTTACATCATATCATTATCTTAATTTCTCCTTTAATAAGGGTAAGTTTTTATAAGTGTTCAGTTTTTAAATTAACCTTATAATTTTTTTTCTTGATTAATTAATTCCACTTGCTAGTGAATTTAACATGAGAAAAAAGATGCAAAATGAACGATTGGAAACAATACTTTCATGATTTTCGACTTAACTTTGATTTTTTTCTGTTGTAATCGAACTTGTTTTACCTTAGAAAAATGCTGTGTTTCTGAATGAACGCAATCCATATATCATTATCGAAGCGCACAAAATAAGCTTAACCTGTTTCAAAAACCAGCGCGTTTTTTTTTACAGTGCGTGTTAAACACATGCTGCTTGTTATTATGCGTGAATTAGGCTTAGTCTCTGTTCTATTTAGATGATGTTGTTTTGTGTTTATTTTTTCTACATTGTAATTTTTTTCATAAAATGCAGCCCTACGGTGATGGCATTTATTTAGAAAAAATTCTGCTTCCTTATTCCTTCAGAACATTTTTTAAATTGGATTTAATCTTTTAGCAACACTTTCAAGGTCTGTGTTTTTCCTCACATGTATATATTTCTTATCAAATATGTTGGTTATCACTTATTAGTATGCTTGCTGTTCTTGTGGTGTAATAGTGTTGTCAATGTACCTCGTTTAAAGTGTTGCCTTTTTGTTTAACCCTCTGCTCAAAGTAAAGTTTTATATTTATCAACCTTCAAATTGATAAAATAGATTCTGGAGTTTTTTTATATCGATTTATACTTTCCATACATGAGGATATATGTAAGGATTTCCAAACAGAAAAAAAAAAAATCGAAAGTTCCTCTGTATTCTTGCCTCTATACTTTTGATTAAAAATAGGACATCATCTGATACGACAAAAAAATCATTATATGTCATGCTATTTCTGATCAGATACTAACTCACTTACATTTTTTCATGCACTCTGCTTTAGGCTACTCACATTTACTTTAAAATGATTGCATAGGCATTTTTCTAGATAATTTTGGCGAGATTTCACTGAGGAATGTATTCTAAAGATTATAATAATATTTTAATTAAAAATGCACACAAAATATAGTTATAGTAATATTTGTATGAAATGAGAGAGACAGAGTTATTATTGTTAATTCAATAGGAGACAATGACGTATCTTTTTTAAAAATACCTTTTTTTATCCGATCGATGAATACGTTTAATTTCAATTTCATTATTTTTAATCGAAGCTTCCATGAAAGTCGTAAGCAGAAAACTCATGATTTTTATGCAAAACGGAAATTAAATTCAAAAAAATGTCTAATAAAAAAGAAAGTACGGCAGAAGGAATAGGTAGATTCATTAAATTACTTGGCAGGATATTCTTTAGTATCACCACATGATTTAACAGATGATAATTTTGTCGTAGACCCGCGTTTTAGTAGTATTTTGCTACATTTATAAATGTAAATTTTTTACGTAAAAAGAAGGGAAGTTGTATTTTTTTATTCTCATGAATGTTTAATTTAATTCGTAGAAGCATCTAGGAAGCATATAAGACAAAGAAGCATCTTTAAGAATTTATTGAAGGTGGTTGAGAAACGACATTTATCTTCTTTAGTTTATGACTTAAATGAATTTGTGTTTTGTCCTCACCACAAGTAAACCTATATATTATACCACAAAATAAATTAAACTATTATACTTTAAAAATATTCTTAAAATATTAAATTCATGGTAGTTAAAAAATAAAGAAACATTTGTGTGATCACAGAAAGTAGGTACTCTCCACAAATTCAATTCAGAGGAACTACTGCTTGTTTACACAAGTCTGATATAGTAATGGACAAAGAGATTCCATTAACTTATACACTTTTAACGCCTTTTTTTAGGGATAAAAGTGTATCGAGACCAAAGTTAGAGGAACACTGTATGAAAGAAAGATAGCTATAGACGACAGATAAAGAATTCAGAGATTAAAATATGTAGGTTTATTCAAAACAGTGTTCGATTACAAATGGCTATAAACTTCTTTGCAAGAACAATGATAAGTATAAAAACACAATCTGAAGGAAGTTGTAATTGTATTTCCAACATTATATGAAAACACTATAACCCAATCTTCAAACAACACAGTTTAATTTATCGATTGTTTATTGTAAAACATGATCAATCGAAATCAAAGACTTGAACACACAGGCGTAATTTAGATAATAAGAAAGGGATATATAGATATATAGTGTTACAATTAGACAGTTACAAATTAATTAATGATCATAAAACTTTGTAAAGAGAAATATAAATTATATATTACCTTCATATTCACAAAAAAAAAAATAGAAAGAAAACTTAACCTTCTGAACATAGCTTTTAAATATGCGCTTCAAACCTCATGAACATATTTTTTCTACACACAAAAAAATAACGATTAACATTTTCCTACTGTTCTACTTAGGCTTATTTTTTTTCCTAAGAAAATCCATAAGAATAAAGTTAAATTCTCTTGTTGCTAAAGCCTCCAAGCTTCCAGATTACCTCTATCTAATTACTCTTTACATTTTCATTTTTATGAAGGTAATTTTAGTGAAGAGCCCATTTTTTTATCAACCCTCACGTTTCTCACTTAGCAGTTAATAGATTCCACTTACTAGATTAAGAACTTTTAAGCATGATAAACGCATTACAAGAAATGAGAGACACCGAACAATACTTTCGTTCATTAATCACTAACCTTCATTCTTTCGTTGATAAATGATAGCTTGTTTTATTATAAGGAAAAATTGTGTTTCTGCAGAATGGAACTTTATCCATATATCATTGTTACAAAGGAAGCCACACAAACTATACCTAACTTGTTTTCACAAAACCAGTACGCTGTTTTACAAGTGAGGATGTTAAAACACATTTTGTTTATGTATGCAGATAGCCTGGTCTCTTTCTTTGTTTAGATAATGTGCTTGTGGGTTCATTCTTGATTAAAGTAATATTTTTTTTCATAAAATGTGTCCCATGGCATTTTAATTTTTTGCAAATGAAGAAAATATCCTAATCCTTCTGAAGTATTTTGTTCAATGGTTTACACTCTTTAGCAACACTTTCTAAAAGGTAGCTGCATATAATTCTCATGATATATATCTTTCTTATCAAATCTTGTTCATGTATCATTATTAAACGCCGTGCTTTTTTGGGGTAAGGTTTGCTTTTAGTCGTGCCGTCATTTAAAAGTGTCTGCCTTTTGTAAGTCTTCATCCAAAGTAAAAGTTCTTACTTTTTATGCAACCCATCATGTGATAAATAAATTCCGTGCTTCCTTTATTCCAGCATTTTTACACTATCCATACCTTGGAGGATAATTGCGAAAGTTTCCAAACAGAAAAAAAATCGAAAGTTCCTCTGTATTCTTGCCTCCCATTCGTGATTAAAAAATGAACTATCATTCGATACCGACAAAAAAAATCCATTTATAATCTCCTTGCTCTGATCGATACTAACTGGTCTCTTACATTTTTTTTCACTACCTTTTGCTTTTGAGGTGATCACATCTCTTAAAATGATTTTGTAAGTGATTTTTCAAATCATTTGGGCTAGATTTCGAGGGAATGTATTCCAGTAGTGAAAGATTATAATATTTTAATCAAATTAACCCAAATATATTCATATTTTATAGGAAAGTGAAATAAATTATTATTGTTAATTCAATAGAACGATGTTGTATAATTTTTTTAAGAAATAATAGTGTTTTATCCTAATCAGAAGAACACACGTTTTTAATTTTATTTCATTATTATTTAATGAGCTTCCATGAAAGGTGAAAGAGTATAACGATTTTATGCATAACAGAGTGAAAATGAGAATTGTAAAAAATACTAATAAAGAAAGTCGATTTTTCGTGGGAAAACTGATAAAATGCAGTAAACAAACTTTGTATTAAATGTAATTTAAATTTCAATCTTTTAATAGCAATATTTACACAGGTAGTATAATGGTTACAGAATAGATAAATCACAAGTTACACTGATTCCCTTTGCTAAGCATGCGATACTAGTGATTTTTATCCAGTTCCTTCGACCAATATACTACTACCTGGTAAAAATATTATGTATAAAAGATTGTATTAAATACATATTAAATCAATTTTGTATTTTGTGATTTCATCCTAAAGTTTTCGGGGAAAGATCTTATTCGGTGACGGACGACTGGTGCGCCTTTCTGGTAACTGTTTTTCTTGAATTTTCGACCCAAAAGCATTTTTTTTATTGTTGAAAATGTATATGTGTTCCATCCTGAATTCAGAAACTGCAAAATGTTTTTTTGTCAGTAAGAGTTTTGTTTGACCTACTGGAGGTCATACATGTGGATAATGTTCACTGATATCGCCCAGTTCCTGCAATACCTAAGTTTTAAATTCAAACCAAATATCTCTAATGCTTTATTTTTTCAAATCTATTTCTTTGAGAATTATTTAAGATAAATATCTGCATAAAGTGATCATTAATGATATGTAAAAAATGTTTTTTTTGAAAATGGTTTACAACCTTTACCATGAAAACAGCTTCAATGAGCTTTCTCGACAACAAAGCATAAAAACCATTACGAGAAATTATTTATTGCCGACTATTTTATTCTTACATTATCAAAAATCGCGGGATATAACGAGATCCGTAAGTAGCGAGAATACTTCAACGATGCAAATTTTCACTTAGTCGCATGAGATGTGACGCCAAACCGTAAGTGAGTAACATGAAACAGCTGAACGTGCACGTGTATGACCCTGATCAAAGAAGGGGTTATATTTTTTCATAAATAAATTTGTTTCTAATAAACTGTCACTCAACCCTTTGTGGTCGATGCCGCCACAGTCGCAGATCTAATGTCAGAATTGTCGATGAAGAAAATGTAATGTGTCGTCGATAAAGTAAATGTCAATTGTCGGTATTAAGTTAGAATGTCTATTATCGGATGAAGTAAAATGAAGAATTGTCGATGAAGTAAAAATGTCGAATTGTCGATAAAAGCAAAAGTCGAAATTGTCGATGAGTAAAACTGATCGAATTGTCGATGAAGGAATGTCTAATTGTCGATGAAGTAAAATAAATGGAATTGTCGAGGTTTAAAATGTCGAATTGTCGATAAAATAAAATGTCGCCAGTTCGTATGAGTAAAATTCAATTATCGATGAAGGCTAGAAATCGCCAAGTTGTCGAGCAAAATGTCGAATTGTCGAGTAGAGTAGAATCTAATTGTCGATGAAGTAAAAATGAAAAATTGTCGATGAAGTAAAATGTCGAATTGTCAAGTAAAAGAATTTCGATGAGTAAAATAATCAATTGTCGACGAAGTAAATGTCTATTGTCGATGAATTAAAATGTCGAATCAATACATTTAGAACTGAATTACGTCTCTCTATTCCTCCTCTAGATTTCATTTAGCACAACTACGATATCACTGGTCTTAAAAGGACGTTGTAAGTACTATATAATTTTGTAGATGCCAGTGACTTTATAATCCAGAAAAGAAATATTGGTCGATGGCTTATTGCAATAAAGTAATTTTGTATGTTTACAGCCTACTTTTGTCTGATTTTTATATAATTATTCAAATACATTTATAAACAATTAAAAAACAATCTATTAAACACTGCACACTTAATCAAGTGTTAAGATTCTGTTCAAAAGTAATACAGATACAAACTTACTCTTTAGTCTGGTTTTCAATGTAGTATATTCTTATCCCTAATAGTATTTATGCTTTGTTAAAATTAATTGTGTCGTAGAGCGTCTTAGTATTATTTTTGTTTCATTTATAAATTGAATCTTACGTAAAGGGGTAAATGCTTTATATTTTATTCATCATGAATGTATTAATTTAATCTTCTCTAGGAAGCGTCTAGAGCATATAAGACAAAAGAGAAACATCTTTAAAATTTACTGAAATTGTTTAAGAAACGCATTCCATCTTCATGGTTTATGCATAAATGAATTTGTGTTGTTTCACCACCGGAAAAGTCTTATATTGTTTACCACAAAATAAAATGAAAACTCATTATACTTCAAAATATTTCTTAAAAAAATAAACAACATATTTATATTCATGTCGTAAAAATGGAGCGACATTGTGTGACCCAAACTACGAAATTTTCTCAAATCGATTCAGAAAATATAGTTCGTTTACATAAGTCACATAAGTAAGCAAACATATATAATTTCAACACCTTTTTTTGGGATGAAAAAAATTAATAGCCGCAATCAATAGCAAACTAGCGATAAATAAAGCATTATCAAACGAGATAATAAAATAAGTTCAATTAAAAAATTTATGTTTATTCAAAACGACAGTTGCACTCTGATTACAAATGGCTACAACTTCTTTGTAAAGCATATTGATAAGTAAGTAAAAGGCAATCAGGAAGGAGTTAAGTACTGTATTTTCAACATTATATGAAATGATGACGCTCTACGTCCAAAAAACACACATTTATTTACATAATTCCACTACAAGAACATACATTCTTTTAACTCAAAATATTTAATACACCATGCATACACACATCAAAATTCATTAACATCGAATTATTAATTTCTTTTGTTCTTGCTTACCGCTAGGCAAAGTTCACAATAAAATATGACGTTGTTATTCATTTCTTTTACTTTTTTGATATAGGTAAACGAGTTTTCTGTTTTTTATTTGCGAGTAAAGTGGTTTTCGTCGGGACCACTCTCAACTTCCATGATAATGTAAGATCAATGGGAATTTCAAAATTTTACAACACTCTGTTTGAAGAAGATATTAATTAATGTTTAAAGTAGAGTTTTAATGTTGAGGACTTAGAATACTTTGAAAAATATTGAATTTAATGTTTCTATTCTTGCTAGGCCTGTCTCAATGGTATTTAAAATAAGAGCCTAACTTTTGTGGAAAATGTTTTCCATAATTATTTCCTCTATCGCTCCTTTTGGCGACTTCAGGAGTTTTGCTCGGCAGCTAGAGATTTTTAACTATATAATTTAGATATTCACTGAAGGGTTAAAGTTTTAACCAAATAATTTAGCTAATTTCACTAGTTCCATTAAATTTAAATGTTCTTTAAGAGCTTTTTTCAACCGATTTAAAAGACAGGGATTACACAGACCCAAAGAACACCTAATTCAACGCTTTATGATTGATTCGAACTCGGCGCTTACATACAAATTCATATAGATTTGGCGATTGTGTTTGAATTGGTGAGTCGGGAAACGATCTGGTGAATCCAAAATAAAACAAACCAGAAAAACCATCCATATAATCGCACCAAACGACTTTTTATGTAATTAATTTCTTTTTAAAATATTTTACTAATAGTCTTGAAACGATAATTTTATAAAATGCTTTTTTTAGTTACGGAATAATGTTTGATGATAAAATAATTCATTTTTCAAATTTCAAAATTTAGATTATTATTGATATTATTAAAAGTAAAACATCCATATATTTTACATAAAATCTCCAGGAAATAATAAGTAGACTTAAAATAATTGATGTGACGTTATTTCTTTCAAATGAGCTATTTTCTGACCTTCTAAACTCTGCATGTCCAAAATGCTCGATCATAAAAGAAAAAAATGTTTTACCATTTTTCTGCCTTCTTTGATCATTATAAAAAAAAAAATTATCTTTCACAAAAAAGCATATTTTAATTTATATTTAAACACTGTTACTATTTTCCAAATGATTTCTTTCATCTTCTTTTAGGGTTTTTTCAAAAGAAAATTATAAAAAAATCTCTTAGCATATAACCTGATTTATCATGTTGGTAAAATATCTTAGAAAACAAATTTCCAATTCATAGAACTTCAGACCACGAATCAAAATTTTGTTACAATTATTTTCGGTAATAAGCACTTTGAGTTCTCTCAGGGTCTAGCGAATTCTCAACGCAGATTTCATTCTCCAGCACAATGCTTTAGAATGTGAGAACCATTAAGGGAGATTCATGGAAGTTTCTTAGCCTAGGCTTAGAATGTTTTCTTAAAGCAGATAAGTCGAATGTCTGTACCAAAATCTTTAAAAAGCAAATGCCACAACTTCATTTTAAAATTCTTCGCTCAAAGATTTCAAATGGTGGGTAAAGAAAACGTTAGCATTTTTTTAAAACAAGATTCAGAATCCTTTAAGTTTTAAATAACAAACTAATTCTTTTCTTATGAAAATAAAAAGAAAGGGGAGAGGAGGGTTTGTTCTTTTGAAAGAATGCTGAACGCTATCACCTGCTTTTCAGTTTTCCCTCAACATGTAATGGTACGAAAGGATTTACTGGGTAGAAAAATTTATGTTCAAGAAGAAGAAAAATCCCTATGTCTTAGAAAATAGAGGTAATCATTGGTTAAAAGAATTCTGCCAATTTAAGCCCGAAAAATTTGAACCTCGTTTAAAGGCATTTTGTAATCTTCCTAAGAATTAGAAACATCTTAATACTTGCAACTTTGATTTTGTTGAGTATTTTTTATAATATTAATAAATAACACACACATATCAGGTTATCATTTTCCGTCATTAATTCTCTTAGAGATTACTTTATTAAACACTATTCAGACATGTATTGCAGGTCTCAGAAATCAGTGTTTATACCCTGAGTGATTGCTTAAGAAAAATCGGATAACTAACACTTTCATAGAAGATTTTTATGTCTGATTATCGAACAAATAGGATTGTCATTTTCATGTTTATGTTCTGAAAAGGAACTTTCTCTAAGGAAAATATTTTAGTTGTCTGTCAATGGAGAAATCGAATTCGACACTTCATGGAAGATTTTTTATGTTCTAACAATTGAGAAAATCGGATAGAACTTTAAGGAAGATTTTTTATTTCGGACAACGAAGAAAATCGATAACAAAAGCTAATCTGACTTTTATACTTTAGCGAAAGATTTACTGCTCAAATAGAACACTAAGTATACTTCTTTTTGTGGAAGCTTACTTTGGGATAAGGAACACCAGTCTAAAATTTATGGGTTCGATGTGCACTAGCATATGTTCCGACAATGAACAAATCGGATGTTAAAATCTTCCTCTTATGATTTTTATGTTCGGACAATGAACAACTAGGATGACAAAATCTTTCGCTTATGAGTTTTATGTTCGGACAAGGAACAAATCGGATGTCAAAATCTTTCTCTTATGGTTTTTATGTTCGGACAATGAACAAATTGGCTGTCAAAATCTTTCTCTTATGGTTTTTATGTTCGGACAATGAACAAATTGGCTGTCAAAATCTTTCTCTTATGTTTTTATCTACGGTCAATGAACAAATCGGATGTCAATATCTTTCGCTTATGATTTTCATGTTCGTTCAATGAACAACTAAGATGTCAAAATCTTTCGCTTATGATTTTTATGTTCGGACAATGAACAAATCAGACGTCAAAATCTTGCTCTAATGGTATTTATGTTCGGACAATGAACAAATCTGATGTAAACATTTTCTCTTATGGTTTTTTATGTTCGGTCAGAGCAATCGGATGTCAATATCTTTCGCTTATGATTTTTATGTTCGGCAAGAGAACAAATCGGATGTCAAAATCTTTCTCTTGTGATTTTATGTTCGGACAATGAACAAATCGGATGTCAAAATCTTTCGCTTATGATTTTGATGTTCAATAATAGAAAAATCGGATGTCAAAATGTTTTTTATGATTTTTATGTTCGAAGAATGAACAATCGGATGTCAAAATCTTCCGCTTATGATTTTTTATGTTCGGACAACGAACATATTCCCCTGATGACAAACACAGTTTATGAAATCTTTTGGCATCACCACAGAGAAGTGAACAGCCGAAGTGATCCAAATTCTTTGTGGGAGCATCAGTAAAATCGAAACCAAAAGTGAGAAATTTGAACGCATAAAATACAAAACGAAATTCGTTGGAATTAATATAGTTTTGAAAGCCTCATTGCTGATTTTTATTCTTTGAATTTCGCAAATCGTCTCTAAAGAAGGCAACACCACCTATCTCAACTTCAAAGAGGAAGAAAATACTGGATTTTGCGCACCAATGACGAATATTGACGTGAAAACGTCTTTACGCTCGTTACAGTGATAGTCGGTCGAACTTTCCT
>BGPR01034279.1:0-16559 GCA_013235015.1 Araneus ventricosus
GTTTGTGTGTGTGTGTGTGTGTGTTCTTATTCAAGTATGGATATGAAATTTTCTGAGATTGTTTTCTGTAATATGCTTGATGTTTTCCTCTAAAAACTAAGGTCAATTTTAAAATCAATTATTATTTTTAAGTGTTTAAATATAAACGAAAAGCATTTTTTATGAAAAATTACCAGTTTAGTAACTATGTTCAGCTACATCTCAAAACTATTTTGAAGTATAAGAAAGATTTTAGAGCATAACACAGATAACTGTCATAAAAATGTACTCTTACTAGGATTTATGTATATTTAGAATACGATTTTGTCTATGGTTGTTAGCGTAAGGCAAATATTTTAGTCATTTTTCTTCAAATTTCTCAGTTTTTTTTAAAAATATTATTCTGAAAGCTTAATTTTACAATATTTTAATAGTTTTAAAACATATGCAGTTGAAAAATAACATTAAAAAATATATATAACTTATTTTTCAAAAAAATGTCTCCGAACACAGTCGGATACCTTAAGCTAAGAAACAAACCCTGTTAAATGTATATAAAGAAAGCTTCAGCAGTGTACTGTGTTGAGCCATCTTAAAAGGAGGTAGCTGTCGTGATAAAGCTACAAAATAAGTAATTATTAATAATAAAATAAGTAATTAAAATTACAAATTAAGATCACCTTAGATGCTACTTTAAGTTATCCAATCCATGACCATATTATAGGATCGCAACGCCAGTGATGATTCAATGCAGAAAGAGAAGTTGGAAAGGCGTCCAAGGTTTTTATGCATCGAAACGAGGAATTTTAATTATTTGGAAATTGAAACTAAATATAATTGCTGATTCTGTGGAGATTCGTGACGCTATTCGCACGGCGAGATCGATGACACAAGGGTACAATTACGATTATTAGATTTAGAGAGGCATGGGAAAATCTAGAAACCCTCGCAGATCTGACTCTATTAGCACAAGATGCTCGACAATATTCATATTGTTGCAAAAAGTATTTCTGTGGTGTATGGTGTAAACAGTCCAACACGCAGGATAATGGAGAATGAAGAAGATTTATTTACAAATATGCAGGAAAACACGTAGAACAGGCACAGGAAACAATAGTTCTTGCACAGATTACCAATGTAAACAGACAACAATTCGCAGGTAATAACAGTTCAGCACTTTGTTATCTAACAACACAAACAGTCAGCAAATAACTAATAACTAGTAGACAATAACTGCACTTTCAATAGCGCTCAGCTCATCAGCTCGCACTGCGGGTAGAACTCCAAAGGCGTTCGCGCTCCAAGGCGATCCCAGTCGAACAAGACGCTCCTCTGATCTAGGCGCCGTCCTTAGATATTCTCTCCGGTGTTTTCTCGTGTATTCCCTTTCCTAGTAGAAATATCGAGAAAAGGGTTGCATTTTCGGGAATCATCTATTTGTCACCAAGGTCCGGGGTGCCATAACAGTCGCTGAGGTCACTCCATGCTTAACCTTGTAAAACTCTCTTCCCAACCGTAAGACTTACATTGCTGGGAAGCGACTTTCCATGTTTATAACAATATGATATCTTTACGATGTTGTGTGGCATTCAGAATATCGTAGCAACATCGTGGAGGTATTGTAAAATATCTTGTGCTAATAGGGAAGATAAAGTAAAAAGTATTTTTATCTTTTAATTTAAGTGGTGTGAAAAAGAATTAGCTTTAAAAACGTGGGAACATATAACTTATTACTTGTATATATTTGTCTTAAACGCTGTTTATCTTATATTCTCAATGCTTTTTGTTCTTTTGTCTGTTTTATAACAGGTGAAAATTTGTTTTTACCTCTATAACTAACAGTTGTGATGAAGCTCGAAAATAAGAGATTATTGGTAAAGCTCTCACACATATCTTTACTGAAGGAAAATGATTGAAAATTATAAAAATCGAAATCGAGTTTAACTTTCTTGAAACAAAAGTCTCCAAACCGAGATAATTGTTAGGAAATTCTGCATTTTAAGCTACGAAGCTTGCATCTTTTCTAAATTGTCTCTCGTACCTTTACTCTAAGATTCTAAGCATTCTTTCTTTAAGATTTTTACGTCCTTTCTTTGAGCTAGTCACTTCACTTGACATCCATATTAGCAGCTATTTAATCGGAATCGTATGACGTTGTCTATTCGATTCCCGCAGCTGATGTGTAGATCTACTAATTATTAGCAGAGTATATATACTTGTCTCTACTATGTCATTTAGAGGTACGGTCTGTAGGTCCTCTAAGCATTCTCTCCTCGGAGAGACTTCAGTGCCATGTAAGCTGCTACTGGTACTGTACCTATAAGATGTAGGACAAGTATCATCAACCCTGTTAAATGGAAATGTGATCTGTAAATATGTTCTTAAATGTAGTCGTCCAAATAAATGACTCTTTTAACTTATATGACCCGTCATTTCTGAAACAATAAGAAATGCTCTATCTCATAGAAATCCCACTGCAATAAGCCAGGACGCTTTTAGCTTATTATCCAGCAGCTCTTCATAACTAGTGTTACTCAAGCTGCCTGTCTCTACTTTACGAGACTAATAAGTGATATCGGCAAACTCGCTTCCTGTGCCTAACAATAATCATCAGTTAAAGTTTAGCACGATATAATAAAGGCTGGTATGCTGTTAGCCGCCAACTATAACGAAAATATCTCGACTTTAAAATAAATATCAACCCACTACAGCAAGCCGAAAATGTGACTGGCGAAAAGTCTCGGCCTTTTAGATATTTTTGAAAAAATAATTGTTGTTTTAATGTTCAGATTTCCTTAAGAATGTTTATCAAAACTTTAGTAGGTGGAACGAGAAAATGGTCGAAGAGTATTTAGGATCGAAGTGGAATTGCAACGAGAACATCGGATATTGGCAGGTTATAACTAATAAAGAAATACAGGGTGTGCAAGAAAGATCTTCATTATCTTAAACATCATAACAAAGAAACGAAATTGTGAAATGAAATGCAGTTTGTAGCAAATGAATGAAGAAAGCTAATAACATTTTCCACAGTACATTTAGTGCAACTCAAAGTGAGCTCCGTTAGTAGAACGAAAAATGACTAGTCTGCATTCGATTTCCCGTCAAGTGTTTTTTTAACATTTCCTGCGTCTTTAAACTTCTACATCCATGCAAAAATTGAAAACACACTTGCGAACTTCTATGGCACATCATACGAAACTTTCTTGCGCAGTTTTTGGTGATTTTATTTCCGCTAACCACAACTAACATAAGAACACTGCGCTTTATCTTCAGTGGTCGCCATTTTAGTTTTTTATTACAGCCGCCAAGTAATTAGCGCCATCTACCTCAGACTACAGATACCAGAAAAGAAATGTTGGCTTTCTTCATTCTTTCGACTGAGTGGTCGCCATTTTTGTTTTTTATTACAGCTGCCAAATAATTAGCGCCATCTACCTCAGACTACAGATACCAGAAAAGAAATGTTGGCTTTCTTCATTCTTTTGCCGCAAACTGCATTTTATTTCACCTTTTCGTATTTTTGTTGTAAATTTTTAGAATAATAAAGATATTTCTCGGCCTCCCCGAATAAAACTTCAGGTTTCATAAATAAACTATCGTTTATTGATATAATAGTTGACATACTGAGCTTCCTCCTTGTTCGTTATGAATCTTCTCTCCAATGGTATTCTTTAATCTTTTCTCATGAATGCTCCAAATTTTGTTTTCCTTTTAATTTACATGTGATTGATTTTTGTTTTTTCTCGCAGCAATATACAGGTGAAAGAGGACGGGACTTCTGTAGAAATTCAGTCACCCTCTCTCCTAGTGAATTGCAGGGTTCAACAAACGAGTCATCTGTGCGTTTTGCAGTTGGATGCTCGTCAAAATTCGGAGACATTTGGTTTGCTGGAAAGTGCAGACGGATTCAACGGCAAAGAATTTTCGGTAAGCCTATAAATTAATCGCTGATTGCAGAAACCACATGATTCAATAATACCAAAATACTGGGAGATTTTTAAAAAAATGATTAATATTTTAACCCTCTAAGCTGAAAGATATTTTGATCGAATAGATTTAATGTATTAAAAATTATCTTTTTAAATGAATAATTGGATCTTTATTGCGTTTAACCTAGTCTCTGGAATCGTAAGAATATTTTTTCTACGGTAGTTTAAGAAATTGCACACGTAAAGACGAATTATCTGATTTTCAACTGAGCAGGAAAAACGAAAAAAAACATAAGAAAGTCTCAGTTCGGGTCCGCGACGTAGATTTTTCGTGAAAATGTCGGGAAAAAATCATAAAACAAGTGTTTCGTGTTAATATCTAATTTAATTATCAATCTTTTTAATATAATATTTACTCAGAGTAATAAAATGGTTGCAGAATAGATGATCACAAGTTTATCGCATGTAGCAAGGGTCTGTGGTAACTGGTCACACGATACAGATGAAAGTCTGAAGTGTTGCCACAAAGTTTCATCAAAATAGCCTTTCACCGAAATTTTTACGAAGGAGTGCAACTAACTTTTTGACCGACCTACGTATTATACCCTACAGGTAAACGAGGAGTAACGATTTCGATGCACTTTTTATCATATGGAATAGTTTAATATAGTTTTATTAACGTCCGTTTTGAAGCCACATGATGGGTATTTTGCGAAGAAACTCGTCATTTTGAACCGTTGTCATATGATGAGAATGGCATCTGAACAGGCCCCCCCCCCCCTTCTTCTACACCACATTAGAAGAAGAAATTTATGACCTCAACAGATATAGCATGTAGCAGGCCCTTATATAAGGTTGATGTGCTATGGATTCTGGTCTCGCACCCACCACCTTTCGTTCCCGAAAGAGAGACTCTTCCATGAGGTTAAGAAAAATATGGACTCACATGAAAAATGTAAGTTTCACGGTAATGAAGGACAATAGTATATTTAAATATTTCAAAGCATAACTTCGTCACAGAAGTCTTACTAAAAATTAAAACTCATTTACACACTTTTTCTCTTAAGAGAATCTTCGATAAAATTTTCGCTTCAGAAATTTTGCATGAGATTTTTCGAAAAGTTGAGAAAAACTGGCAAAACTTCACCAACACAAACACTCTAATAAGTAATAATTCCTTTGACACATAACACTCCAGATCAGAACCCATCAGATCACTACAATAATTACCCTTCTATAATATTTCATTTGGTTACTTTTGGCTATAACACTTTGACCATGGATGAGCAAACCCTTTTAGAAGCGGGTCAAAGAAAGAAAAAAAAATTGATGGGCCAATGTAACTTGTTATATAAGTCAATAAGGACTCAAAAAATATTAATTTAGAAATTCTTTAATGGTAATGCTATGAATGAAGTTGTAACTGCATTTCTAAAAGCTTCTCATAATCTTTTTCATGCCAAAACGTACTGATTATAATATTATACTATTGTTTAAATTATTATACTATAATTTTAAAATCTGCGGCAGGCAGAATAGAACCTTTAAGCGGCTCGCATCTAGCCTGTGGGCCGTAGTTTGCCCATCACTGACGTAGATCTTACTGGTATGGCAAAGTTGCTGGTAGATTCTGAATGCAATTCGTGATGCCACGCCTTATTCTCTCTGTTAAAGTTGGTGGCATCTATTACATGACTTTTACACAAATTTTATTTTTTTCATTATACGAACTAGATCTTATTTCAGTTCCATATAAAAATTCTGGAGAAGCCATCCTTTAATAAAATGAAGACAGAATATATTAGTCTGTACAGATTAGAAGGGTTTGATAACCATTTGTTCGTCTGTACCATCTGTCGTGTCTGATCACCAATTAAATTCTCGCTACTCAAGAAGTGAACGTACAGTAAAACCTCTCTAAGTGACCTCCCCTGCTTAGCCGTCTCCCATCTTAACAGTCACTTTTGTTTGCCATGGAATTTTCGGCTCATAGACATAGTGTTAAAATAACCCCTCGTAACGACCACTCAAACCCCTCTTAGCGACCAGGTTGGACGCCCGTTCTATTTCAGTGAAATACATTCTATTCGTTTCTCTGACCTTTATTAAGAGAAAGGGGAGGAAAGAAAGGACAAATGTGAGCAGAAAAGTGAACTTCCACCTCTGCCAAGGCTGGCATTACAAAATTTATTTGTGCCTTTCAGGCGCTGATTCGGTCTCTGACAAAGAAGCTGCTGATATGGGTTGCGGCCATCAGGAAATGAAACTTTCAAGTCAACAGCCTTCAGAAAAATACAGGGTGTACATAAATGAATGCCCCAACTTTGCATGGCTAACAAAGTTCAACATTGTTGTTCATCGGAAACCAAAAAAAACAGCTGAAAGTTTAAATTCAACGCAGTTATAAGTGTTCAATGTGAGCCCCTCCAGAAACACGAACGATATCGAGGCGGTACGATAACTCATCCCACACTCTTTTCAGCATGTCTGGTGTCCTACGCCGCCTTGATATCATACGTAATTTTGGAGGGACTCACATTGAACACTTCTAACTGCGTTGAATTTAAACTTTCAACTGTTATTTTTGATTTCCGATGAACAAAAAGGTGTCACTTCGTTTAGTTTTCTTTTAACAGCCCTGCAAAGTTGGGATATTCATTTATGTATACCCTGAATGTATTATTGCCCATTTCTCAACAACTGAATACGAAACGATTAGGGATTTATTCTTCTAGTTAGTGAAAAAAAGAAAGAAAAAGATCGAAGAAAAAATAAGTTTACTTCAAAAAACCTGAAAGATCGAAGCAAATACAAATTGCATATTTTTTCAAAAAACATGTAGAAAAAAATTTACAATAAAGTACCTTTTTTTCATTTAGATGGTTCTTAAAATTCGCTTTATCATAGATAACGAATTAGGGCTTGTTTAAATGCGTATTTTGAACTCTCAAACATGAAACCCTTTAGAGCGGCCAGTTTTCCTTGGAAGCTGTAAAGAAGTTCATGTGTATTCGAAACTTAAATCGTGCTGGTCTGTTTGCATCAGTCAGTGGCTGTGTTTATTTCATCTTGATTTCGCTTATTTGTATTGACAATTAAGTTTCAGTTGCAGCTCATTTATGTAGGAGGGGGTATTTATTTGGTCTGTCTAGGGGTTAATTACGAAGAAAGACCAGTTCAGAGTTAAAAAACTAAATTACTTTATCGAAACCTTAAAAGATATTTACAAAGATAAACAAAGAAATGATTAGATACGATGAGAGGAGAGATTTAAAGTTAAGGGGTTATGCCATTATTACTAGTTAATTATCTATTACCAGACTATCCCGAAGCGGGAAGGGCCAAGCCCTAATTCCCGCTCGGAAATCAAACCTAACTAGACACACGACACATACTTCTTCGACTGCGTAATCGGCCCTATAGAATCAAGCGCACTTAGGTTAGTTAGAGGAAAGGTTATGTAGCATTTAACATCAGCTGATTCGTGCAGCCATCTACCTTCATGGTGACTTACTAGATGTGGAAAATTAACTTCCTACAATTATTGTTCCTATAAAGTGCGTACTTTCAACCAAATTGTATTTACTTGAATTTTTCTTCCAGATAACTGAAATTGAAGCAAGATCTAACATTCTGAAGTTCGTGAGTAAATATGAAGTTTCTGGCAAAGCTGAGTGTAAAAATCTCAACCAGCAGCTCAAGTTTCCTTCTTCGAAAGGCCCCGCAGAAGTCTGCTCCAGAATTTTATTGCAACTGTGTCATTTGAAATGGAATATTCTTCAGCAGTTTGTAGAGATGTGCAAATTAGGCTTCATGGAAGATGTCGTCTCGGGATATTCTGCTTTATGCAATTATAAAAACTTACGAAATTCAACGGACCTCAAAGGTGAGAAATGTCTTTTCTGAGTTCTTTTATTATTATCATTGTTATTGTACACTCTAGTTATCAGCATAAAAAAGAAGTGTTGCTAAATTATACAGTAAATTTCAAGAAACTCTTTATGTAAAAGAAGTCGAAAGGTGATAAAAGTTTTTTTAATGTAGAATATGTTTCAATGATGGGTAAGGAAGAGTATGTGAAAACTGTCTCATAGTTCCCTATATTAAAAATCTCGAAAATGAACGGAAATTTAATTACTTGCTTACTTTACTTTGGAAACCATATTGGCAAGCACCCAAATTAACTGGTGTTTTTATTAAAACTGAATATTATTTATAGATGGGAAAGAGATAAAAATCGAAATATGTAAACTGGGAGCTAAAATTATAATAAAATTGCAGAGCCATTCATTTAGAATTGCTGTAACGCGGAAAGTCATGTAAAGCTTTTGTTCTTAAATGCTTTATTATTTATTAAAAAATAAGACTAAATATACTGTAAAGAAGAATAGTGAAAGCAGATTTTCAATTCAAATGAAATATTTTAGTGATTTTTCGAATAATAGAGATATGCGAAATTAATTTTACAGACAGAAAAATAAAAAAACGTACAAAATGAATGCCTATTCGTGAAAAGGAATTTAACGAATATTATAAACGGAAAACAAGTGAAAAAACTAGGAATTATAGCCAAGACTGTTATTAGTAAACCTAACACATTTAGAACGTATTCTATCTCTATTATTTTATACCTGAAGATGCTTATTATTATTTTTTGTAAACATAACCAGTACCATATAGGTCAACTTCGTTTCTGTTTACATGAAAGATATGATTTTCGGATTAAGTTTTGAAAATAAGATCATCTTTATGGGACTCATACCAACTCATGAAAACGATGGTATGAATTCAAAATGATGTTTTATTCTGATAACTTTTGTAAAGTTTTAAAACTGACAGTCGACAGCCCTAATTTGATTTGCATCCATAGATGCATTGCATTGTTCTATAAAATGGAATTTCTGTTTTTATTTTATCAGGAAAATTCCAGTATCATGAACGACAAAGGACCGAAATTGTGTTCCTCATTCAAAAACACCGTTCTTTGAAAACAGCGGAATACGTTGTCGAAGGCGTTGAGCAGCTGCAGACAGCACTCAACAACTATTTTGCATCAAGCGAATTCTCAGATGTCCTCTTCAGTTTGGTTGGCTTCGGAGGTCAAAACTCACGTGACCAATCTGTCTTGCACGTGAAACAAAAGTAAGTGAGCTATCTAGTTTTATTAAGAACGTACCCTGTTGTTAACTCATCCATTGCTCTGTGACCGGTGAGATTTAATTGACATTATTAAGAAAAAGCGTAAAATGCATTCTTACTTTTTCTTCCATAAAAAGGACATGGTTTGATCTGCATGACGCCCTCAAAAGTCTAAAGTTCGACGGAGAGGAAGACTCTGATATTCCATATGTTCTGAAAGCTGCTTCACAGATCGTGGATTGCTATTTACCTCACTCCAAGATCTTCATTCTGCTGACAACAAAGGAAACATTGGTAAGGAAATACTTCACTTTTTTGCTATCATACATTTTCATGCATTTTCTGAATGCCACTGGATTTTCATATCTGTAAAGGAATTTTTCAAATTTTATGTCTCAGATCTTGATCTTCCAAGCGCCAAAACTGGAAAATTTAGTTATTTAGGTTTATTTTAAAAATGTGTTATTACATATTTATTTTTACATGGGAATGATTCAAATGCAGAAAGTTCCGCAATTACTTTTATTGACGAAAATGTACATTAGTTACCTAAGTATAAATACTATCAACTTTAAAATTCTCCCCTTGCACAGCGATACCTCCCTATTAGTTCAAGATATTGTACGACATCCTCACAATGTTGTTCGATATTCTGAATTCCGCACAATATCGTGAAGATACCGTAGCAATTTTATAGAACTAATAGGGCAGTAGCAGGCTTACGGTGGAATGCAGCCTTGAAGTTTTCGACGTAAACGAGTCGCTACATTTTGCAATCCTCTCTGGACATAGGTAACGATCCGTAAACGCAGATCTGTCATTTCCATCTTCATCTTGTCTTTAACGACTTTTAAACCTCGAAAAAATAGGGGGAAAACTGTCAAATTCGATACATTGTATCTCTGAAATAATACATTTCACAAACTCATTTTTTTCTAGAAATATATCTATTCTTTCTGTTATAGTGCACATATTTTCAAACCTTAATATTTGTATGTATTTCTTTGAGAGGGTAATAAATATGGATACAATTTTTTTGAGAAAAAATGAAATAATCACCTTGCGCGCATGATTATGGATAAAATATTGATCTAAACACAATTTTTTGGGTATTTCAATTATCCAAACAGTCTAAGAATTTGAACCACAATTTATTTACATATAAATTTGATTTCTATTTTATATACCAATTTAAAATAAAGTGTTAAAATTTCAACGTTTCTATCCCCCAATAAAACTTCTTTAGAGACAAAATGTACAAAAATTGTGGTTTAATTTGTAGAGCATAATGTAGTACATATTCAGTAAAAATTTTATGTAAAAATATTCAATAGTTCTTGAGATATTGTGCTCGCAATATAAAAAAAAAACACATTTTGAGATACAACGCTTTAAAGATATGACGCCTTTCAATGTTTACGTTGAACAGCTGATACATTTTCCTTCGTAACTTCCATAATTACTGATTTTTTTTTTAACGTAGATTACTTTAAATTGTTCAAAAATAACTGGTGAATAATATATATTTTTTTTCAAAAAATCGAAAATTTTCGAAATTTATCGTATGTCCCCTTAAACAATGTCATTGAATCATCGACGATCTGCAATTTTTCCGAATTCGTTCCACATTAACGCAGGTGCTGCTGATGGAAGGCCCACTGACTTATAATCGCAGTCCATCTACACATCACCAAAAAGAAACTACTATTAACACTATAACGATACTGAATGTTAACTCAACTGTGGCAGTTGGTAAACTATGATATTAAAGTTGTAAGCACAGCTCTGTGCTGCCATATGTTGATGCTCTATAGCAGGGATTCCCAACCTTTATTCTCTCGCGTACCCCCTAATGTCATATTCTCCCCACCACCACTACAAACCATCCATCTATGCAAAGACATTTCCATCAATAATATTAAGGGCTTAGGGGTTAGCTTAAGAGCTAAATGACTCGAATTAATAACATTTACATGACTTATTTTTGATTCTACATTTTATTGCATTTTTACAATAGTATTAGTTCAACACCAAAACAAATCAGTATTGTAATAATTTCGCATTAACTTTTAAGGATGGCTAAAAATTATACTCTGTAATAATCATCTTTTCAAGTGGTATAATTATTAAATAGCATGTATTAACTTAGGAAAACAAAATTCTGTAACTTTTTTGATTCCGTATGTTTTCTTATTTCCGCCAATACCAAATTTGATTTCGTGTATCCCCAACTAGTCCATCGCCTAATCCATGGCTACGCGCACCACAGGTTGGGAATCTCTGCTTTATAGCGTAAATTCGGGAAATATTTAATACAGCCTCGTACATTTCGTTAGAAATCTCTGCGGGGATAAATCTTTCTGAACAAAAAAATTCGATTTCATGTATCATGACATTCTACTGTTGCTCATCTCCACTTCAAGCTCCAGCCACATCAAACCCACGAAATCGCCAAAAATCAACAAATCCTCGAAACGAACAAAGTCACACACCAACAGAAGTTCAGAGAACAGGTCACCACGACTCAACTCCTGGCATTCAGTAATGAGTATTGGAGAAGCTCGATCAGTCTGAAATTTAGACAAATAGGGTAGATAGTGCTACCACAGAGAAAAGTAAGGTTTCTCAGATGCAGCATATATTGCTATCATATAATAAGTCGTTGTAGGCCTTACACCTGTTTGGGTAGGCTGGTCGGTGTGAGTCTAAAATAAAAAAAATGAAATAAAACCACATAATAGGACACACATAGCAACCACAGATAAAAATAAGTTTTCTCAGAAGTTCACTGAAAAATAATGAGGAGTGATCCAGTGATCTGCTTGCCGAAATAATTTGAATAGAGTAGAGCTCACGAAATGTCAGTGATTGGTAAAATATGATAGGCAAAGGTTCTTAAGTACCCTCTTCATATAACATTCTAAAGTATGCGAGTAGATTTCGTTTTTCTTGCTTAACCTATGAAAATATGGGCATATAACTAGATCATTCAATAATGCATTCATTAACTCATGAATGAACAACTTCTGTTAGTCACAAGGAATGGACACCGAGAGTGGATAACCAACTTAGTTTCTATGACTACAAGCTTTAGTTTGGCATAGTGGAATGGTTTTAAGCCTAGAGTACCCCTTTCAGGAAGCAGTATTCTCTACCTGCTTCGCCCAGTCCCTCGATAAGGCAATAAGCAGGACTTGACCTCGATTACGGTCGTTTGTTTTTCAGACTTCGATAAGTTTACAAATTAAAAAAAGAATATCCAAACAATTGCTTTCTATTTAATCGAACAAATGGGACATAAGTTTGTTGCTGCTCGTTTCATCATCAGCTTAAATCACGTTCAGTACGTTTCATCAAAAGTTTAAATATTTTTAAAAAATCGATGTTTTCTTTTCAGAGGAAAAACAGAGATTCCATGAGTGAGGTGAAGCAGTTCCTGAAGAAGAGCGGGATCCTTCTTTATGCGTTCTTTCCTCGACCTCCAGACTCAAAAGAAGAAGACACTTTCGAATTTACCTCGCAAAAAGAAGAAGGAACTCATCCTTCTGAAGGTCTTGAAGGTTGTTTACCAAAACCGGTATCATGTACGGAAGGATCTGTCTTCTGTATCTTCATAGAACATTCGGATTCCTTTTTCGAGACATCCGCAGATAACATGTGGTCAGCAACGACACGGAGATCCCTCACATGTTCTACGAATCGCAACTGGTGGAAGAGAATGGAAGTTTGTCCCAGGATATAATTTCAATCTTTCTTGTGTTTGTGAATCAGTTTGCATTTATTTTAATAAACGTAACCATAAGAAATTTAAAAGTGCTTTATATAACATTTTAGAATTATCTTACTTCAGCGAAAAAAAAGTTTACTTCAGAATTTAGAAAACCAGTTTTAAAGATACGTTAGTACCAATTTATAAAATTTTATTGTAATCATTTTCCAACAGTGTCTTTATATTCACTGTTCCTCCATATAAAATTAAAAAATAGAAAATTTTAACGTACACGCATACCATGGGTTGTCCGCAAAGAGTTACGACGAAGGTACCAACACATCAAGGGTGTAATAGAGCAGGAACGCACCGGAACGGCGTTCCGGCACTGATTTTCCCCCCAGAGAAACAAATGTGAAAAAGTCTTTAAACAGCCCTATTTTTGTCGCCCGGGTTAGAGCGTTCCGGCACTGCTTTCAGAGCGACCCGGCACTTCTTATTTTGAAACTGCAACATTGATACAAATGAAAAAATGCGAGTTTCTATACTTGTGCCAGTCACTTGGCATGTGTAGGCTAATTTTCTGAAATAATGCTTCATGACGAATTTCACAGCAGAGTACATTAAAAAATAGTTGAAATTGATAGCAAATGGAAAGCTACAAGTGGTAGAGTCATTACTGAAAGACATATCTTTATGTGCCTTTGGACTATAGAAAGACTCAGATATAAAACGTTTTCCGCTTTAATTACAGTTTCATTACACAGAATATTGATTATGGTATTGTGGTTTGTCAACATTTGTGTGATTGTTGCTTTCTTCCTTGAGAATACCAGGACTGATGGAGTTTACCTGGAATCAATAATGGATTTTGACAATATGACGCTACAGGCGCAAAATCGTTTTAAGACTCACCCCCCACCCCCAATTCCGCCGTCGGATTAGTACTGTAATTTGCGTTGAATAGATTTTGAGCCCCCTCCTCTATCACCTGCGTGAAAAACTGACACTGCCTGGAATGCGTAATGTCATGTATGCAAGAAATGTTTGGATATGAAGCAGAGTATGCATACAAATGCTGCATTTCACTTACAAGTTTAGTTTGTCATTATAACTTACCGTTATGATAGTGATTAATGGTGACTTTAACGCAAAAAATCCAGCATGGTGCCCAGTGGAACAAGATAAAAGAGGAAAAACTCTTTTATAATTTATCTATAGACTAGATATAGACTTGCAAAATGACCCAGATTGCCCTTCGACTTTTGAATCCCCTACAGGGAAAAGTTGGATCGATTCGCCTCTAACCAAAAATATCAAGATAGACATGATCACTAAATGGAAAGTTAATCAAGAGATGAGTATAACTGATCATAATCTTATCACTTTTTCTCTAATCCTTAATCCTTAATAATATAATAAATGCGAAAGTGTGTCTGTCTGTCTGTCTGTCTGTCTGTCTGTCTGTCTGTTTGTTAAGCTTTCACGACCAAACCACAAAACCGATTTGGATGAAAATTGGCAGAGTTGTAGCTTGAAACCCAAGAACGGACATAGGCTAGGTGAAATCACGTTAAATTAATTATTTTTGACTACAGATTAAAAATAGTTAACAAAGAAAGCCCATTGACTCCGCAATTCGCGATGAAGATTTTAATTTTTCATTCAACTGTCACGTGATCCTTCAGGAATGCGAAAACATGTGGAATAAATTATTTTTAAAATGAACTATCACGTAATAATTTTTTCCGCTGTACCTTCGGAACAAATTTTCCGATACAAATTGTTTTTATACCATCTTAAAGAAAAAGATTTTACCTTTTCAATGATATAAATTTTATTTCTGTGATATTTTTCCTTCAATTTTTATTCATTTTTTAAAGTATAATAATTTTTGCGTGCAGACGATTTTGAAATAACACAAATTTATACCTACTCAGTTGCTAGGAAATGGTTAGACTTTGAACTAATTTGCCTTTATTTCTGAAAATGTTTCTTACATTTATAAGTATCCATAAAATAAGGCAGAATATACATGTATCAGTCTGTCTGTCGGTTGATCGGTCGGTCACAAGAACTCCTCCTAAACGGTGAAGGTGCTATTTTCAACTTTCAGAGTTAATTAGTTCTTAAGATATTTAATTAAATAACGAACATTAGCCGCTTTTAAGCCTATTGCTTAGACGCTTTTTGCCAATTAATTTCTGGAATCTTTATTAGACAACAATTATTTTTATGCCATTTTAAAGACCGAAAATGATCTTTTTAATGCTATTAATTACATTGCGATGAAATGTTTTCTCTGATTGTTATTATGGTTTAAAAATATTTTTGTAACGTAATTTCTAACAAGTCTTTTTATTCTTATAAAAATAAATTCAAGCCAAATTACTGTTTCGCGCGCGGGCTTTTGCCAGTGTTAAAGTTAATATAAGAAAATATTGCTTTCTTTGACCATTAACAACAAAGGAGACTTTACACTTCCGGTTTCCTATTGTCGTAGCATTTGCAGCTTTTAATGCGGTTACACAGTGATCCAATGACGTTACTGAATTATTCTCTCGATGTTTTGTTTAACTTTCACAGTGAGGTACTACAGAATATCCATCTGTAGATACGGTAATAGGCATTAACAAGGAACATTATATACTGTAGTGCTCTTCAACATCTTAGAATTGTCAGGGCACCTTCCGACAAGCCGAGATTAAATGCCGGTGTGCCAGAACTACTAATACGCAACCTCTATACCAAGATTGCGCAATGGCACACGGTCGCAAATTACATACCAAGGTCCAAACGTCATGAAAGCTACTGTTATGACTGATATAGGGAGAAGAGAGAGTATTTTAATTCCACGCCTTCCGATAATGCCGAAGGATTTATCATCTCAGTTCAGAAGGAAACAAATCCCTTTAAAAATGTCATCTGCCAGGCTCAGGGCCAGATACTGAAAGTGGAAGATGTGCCTTTGGAAAAACCATATTTTTACATGGCGTGTTCACGTGCGTCCAACCCACACAACCTCTACATCCGTGCAAATAATGTGGTATACAAAAGTATATTAGAATAGATAAGCAATTTACATAACTATATCAGCATACATGTACAGTACACTCCTGTCAGACGTCCAATTAAGTATTATCTCCATCAGAACTTTTACTTTCTCCTTTCAAAACGCAACAAAACATTTACATTCGTGAATTAAAAAAAAAGAATAATTCAAATTCTTCGCGCACGAAGTCGCGGGTAACAGCTAGTAATATAATAAATGCGAAAGTGTGTCTGTCTGTCTGTCTATCTGTCTGTCTGTCTGTTTGTTAAGCTTTCACGACCAAACTACCAAACCGATTTGGATGAAAATTGGCAGAGTTGTAGCTTCAAACCCAAGAACGGACATAGGCTAGGTGAAATCACGTTAAATTAATTATTTTTGACTACAGATTAAAAATAGTTAGCAAAGAAAGCCCATTGACTCCGCGATTCGCGATGAAGATTTTTATTTTTCAATAAACTGTCACGTGATACTTCAGGAATGCGAAAACATGTGGAATAAATTATTTTTAAAATCAATTATCACGTAATCCTTTTTTCCGCTGTAACTTCCGAACAAATTATCCGATACAAATTATTTTTATACCATCTTAAAGATAAAACTTTTACCTTTTCAATGATACCAATTTTATTTCTGTGACATTTTTCATTCAATTTTTATTATTTTTTTAAATTTTACGTGCAGACGATTTTGAAATAACGCAAATTTATAGCTACTCAGTTGCTAGGAAATGGTTAGACTTTGAACT
>BGPR01034280.1:0-16559 GCA_013235015.1 Araneus ventricosus
TACAGGAAAAGTAGGACAATGCGTAATAAAAAGCGACTTTTATTTACATGTCAGATTGCTCGTTATTGTGCATTATTCGACTGATTTTTCATTTTGATTTATGCTTAAGGAATGTTGTAAAACAGTCTGGGCTTGAAATGAGGAGGGCAATTTTTTGTTGTGCCCATGTATTGCAAAATCCATCCATGCATCAGTCTTTCACAAATCAGAGTTGCATAATTTTAGCTTCTTTGCTCTTTTTCTGTGAGTTTTACCTGTTTGGTATGCAGGAGATGAAGAAGGAAAATAGATGTTGTTTCCTGAATGCGAGTTCTAGAAATGATTTTAGATTTATCACAATAGGGCTTTTTAAACTATGAGTCACATCTGGAAGCAGGATATTTCAGTGCTAATTTTTTGGAGTCGCGAAAATTTTGTCAGCATATGGTTCTGTTAAAATCCTCATTGCTAGTAAATGAAAATAATTCATTATCATTTACATTTGGACCTATCGGGCAACAGCAAGAGATCCAAAACTCATACTCTGTTCTTTTCAATTGTTCTGCAGAGTTAAATACTGTCAAACCCTGGTATAACAAACCTAACCGAACTCTTATGCCACAAATGTATTTCAAATGCTTGTAATGATCTTCAAAAGCAAGGAATTCGGATATAGTGAACCAACATTTCCACTTTTCAAGTTTAGTTTCAGCTCTTTAACGACAAATTAATACATATTTTGATATTTTAGAGAAATGAATATAAGTACAATTAATACCACTATATTTATTTTAATTGAAACTGAATTGTTTCAATTTAGTGCAATTAATTTGTTTAACACAGAAATGCATTTAAGATCTATAGGAAATCTTATATAGCTAATATTTGAAAAAAATATTTGAAAAGCTTATATAGCCAATATTAGAGTCCTCGTTATAGCGAACTTCTGGATCGGTCCGATGTGGGTTCCTTATAACGGCGTTTGGCTGTAAAAAAAAATGCCGCTTTATGTTAAGTACACGAGAAAGTTGACTGGAAAAACTACCGCTGTTTTAAAATAGAAGAATTAATAACATCGTTACAGTAGGATGTATTGAATAAAATTTTAACCAGAGAATTTCAATTAATTTCTTCAGTTCTTTAAAATAATTTTTAAAAAATTGGAATGAATATTTTGGGCTTAAGAACTTTCAGCAGCCTTACGAAAAAATTTTTTACAGGTCATAGAAAGGTTTTATAAAACAACTACAACTCTTTACAAGAAGAAGATTCTATTGTCAATTTATCATATCATATATCTGAAAATGAACAATGCCATTGGTTATGTCTGTCCTACAATACAACAAGAATGGCTTGCGAGATTTTCTTCAAGAAAGAACTGAGGTTTTGGGATTATTGATTTATTTTTTAGCTGTTATTAAGTCTGAAGAAAATGAAGGAAATAACTGTGACTGAGTCTAAACAAAGACAGCTTTGTGCGAAAGAAAAAAATTCTGGATAAAACATGATGCGTGAAGATTCCAAAATTCATTTGAGATTACTTATCATGAAACCTAATATACAGGTCACTGACTGATAAGAAAGGCTACTTTTCTGTAAATATCTCGTAATAGAAAATAAATGAAAGTGCAGTGGGACTTGGATAATTCCAAGATAAAAAGGACCGCAGTAAAATAATACTTAGTAAGATAATAATACTCAATACTTAAATATTAGAGAGTGGTAACTTCAGGTACAATACTTAAAGTAACGGAAAGTCTCCCTTTCAACAGAAAAATACGATCGCACTCCTAGATATTGTGGAATAAATATCACAATATGTATGCTATAACTTTTTTCAGAGAAGAAAGACTAATTTTTTAAATCAATGTAGAAAACACTGCACTTTCCCAGTCATGTTTCTCTATTCAAGAATTGCCTATATCGTCGCTCAACAAGCAACACCACCTATTTCAATTTTTTGAAATTTCAAAGAGGAAGATTCAAATGATTTTTTCGCAACCAATAACAAATATTTCAAAATTTTTTTCACTTCTGGTTGGAACATGTGGTCTCGTGTTCATAGCAGATCTTTAAAAAACTCAGAAATATTCATTATTGGCTACGGAAAATTCATTTGACTCTTCCTCTTTGAAATTTCAAAAAATTCAGATAGGTGGTGTTGCTTGTTAAGTGACGATATCCAACCATATATCCAACGAACGTAAAGTTAGTAACGAATATTCTAGTGTTGATGACCTTTCTGTGATCACCCATTGCGCCTGTTTGGGTTATTTACCTCTTTTTTCCTAAAAAAAATCTTCCAAACATTCCAAAGCACCTGCGTCAGACATTGCACCTCCGATGCGAAGAATGCATCTCTTTCAATCCTGCAGAGCAGTTTTTCGAAACACCACGTTTCTCATTCTCGAAATAAGGATACCCGCTGCGAGAAGCTGTGCATGCGATCTTGAAAATCGAATGGTTTTCGTAAGCATTAATAGTAAATTGAAAATAATAGGGAGTGTTCTGCCTTCCACTTTCTGGTATACTTCAACAATATGGCGGATTTTGTTTTGCTCTTAGCTTCGTCGAATAGAGTGTTAAAACCTATCTCATTCTTCTTACTTGTTGCAGTTTTGATATATCGTGCTCACATACATTAGTAATTCTGTGAAGAGTAAGCTTCATGTCCGTCCCCCCCCCCCCCTCCCCTAGGGATGGGAAAAACCTACCGGTTTCAACCGAAAACCGGTTTTTTTTTTGTTTCGGTTAACCAGTTTTTTCGGTTATTTTTTTTGTCCCGGTTATAACCGGTTATTTTTTTATCCAATAACCGGGTGAAAAAACCGGATCGGAAGACAGGCTCGATTTTAGGTGCGATTAGACTAGAATTTACGAAGCTTTGAATTTCATCATCTTAGTCCAATCAACGACAACCGCTTCCTCGAGGCGTCTGTTGGTTGGCGAATTACTGAAAGAGTCTTTATGAAGAGATGAATATTGGTCAACGGATTGCTTTCCTGTAAAAACAATATTAATTAAAAAATTTATCTAAGAACGGCGTTTGGTTTTTTCATAAAAAAAACAACCGAAAACCGGTTATTTTGAGCGGTTTTAACCACCAGGTTAAACCGGAGGTGAAAAAAAAAGCATAAATAACCGAAAACCGGTTATTTTCGAAATAACCGCCATCTCTACTTCCCCTCCCCCTCCCCGAAATCCGAGATTTGTTCTGTTCAGATCTGTTCATCAGTCTTTAAAGATTTATCCAATATTGTCATTCATTTGTTTCCATGGACACCAAAAATCACAATTTGTCTCTCGAGGAGGTACCTTCTTTGCCTCCATACATACACTATCTTAGAAAGATATATTTCGCATCTTAAACCAATCAATGTCCAATACTGCGCACCTATATTACGCACAAATTTTACTTTCTGTATTTACAAAACAAATTCATTAATTTATTAATAAATTTACATCAAAAATGTACTTACAAGAATGTACAAAAATGTGTAATGTAGAAAACTTCAAGCTCGAGAGTGGAGTTGGCCTTCAAATTTTTTATAACGTGAACCGTTTGCTAGAATCGTTGAAAAAACATACTTTCAAGATATAAAATATATTAAATCTCGTCACTCTCCCATAATAAAGGAAAATTAGTTAATAACTCGGCTTGTTTTTATTTAACGACTACAACAACGAATACATTTTTCATATATATATATATATATATATATATATATATATATATATATATATATATATATATATATATATATATATATATATATTGTTGACGCGCCAACTATGTTTGGCGCTTTGGCGTGGTTGCCAATTGTAGACGCCAAAGATTGTTTACTATTTGTTAGAAGCGTTCAGGATATGACGGTGTAATGGCGTGTGAGCCAATGGCTCATAATTGTTATAATCCGGAATAAAGAAATTCTATGGAATTTGTGTGAAGAAGATTTGTTCAGGATCTGTTGATATATTAAGATGCCTGTGAGTATAGGGCTCCTGTTTAAGGCTAGAATTCCTGAATAATCACACTGGTCCGTCACAACAAACATTGTGGTCCGCTCGCGGAAGAAGAACTTGCAACTATGGATATTAGCACACTAGAAAGAACTTTGAATAGTCTCAAGAAAAAATGTGATGATTTAATGAACTATGCACAGACTTATGAAGAGTCACAAAGTGCATTCGTAGAAATCAAAAACAAATCCAAGAACTGTCACTGCCTTCAACAAAAAGTCGAAATGCGATACCTTCCTTCAGCTGGATGCGCGGGATCGCTATTCAGTTCTTCGAAGTCATAAACTGTGCCTCTTCTGCTTGAAAGAAAAACACATGGCTGCTGAGTGCAGATCAAAGGACCCCCCTTGCAGTGTCTGTGGGGGAAGGCACCACACGATGCTACATCGTTCCCCCAAACCACCGAGGGTAAAAAGAGACCAGGACAATGACCCAAGGTCAACTCTCCCCGAAAACCAAGAAATGTCAGCTGAAGTTCTGTGCTCAAACGCCTTCTCTAGAGACAAAACTGAAGCCGGGAAGAAAAGCAATTTATTGCTAACAGCAATGGTTTATGTTGAAGGCTGCGATGGCCGTAAAAAGATGTTTCGGGCGATTCTAGACACGGCAAGTCAAGTGAATTTAATGACCTCTGAATGTGCGAATGTTTTGAGATTGAAAAAAGAAAAAGCAAATGTTCCGGTCTCTGGAATTAATGGAACTGTTCGCACAATCAAATCAAAATTAAACGTAATAATTTCAAATTCAGAAAATAGTTTCAAAGACAAAATAGAATTCCTTGTAGTTTCAAATATTATAGACAGAACTCCATCGAAGACTTTAGACATTGCAAATTTGGAACTACCACAAAATGTTAAATTAGCAGATAAAGAATTTTTTAAGCCATGCAAGGTTCATTTATTATTAGGAATAGAACCATTTTTTAAAATTCTAAAATGTAACAAGATCAAGATAAATGATTCCTTGATCTTACAAGACACTGTGTTCGGCTACGTCATTTCTGGGAAACTACCTTGCACCCAGACTCCGAAGAATTGTTTGTTGCTAAATGAACACAGTAATTTTGAAAAAATGACAGAGAAAAACCATCACGATTTAAAAGAGAATCTAGAACTGAAGTTAGAGAAGGTGTCGCCTGTAAATGCGTCTCCAAACTATCTTTGCTGTGCTGTGTTTAATGATAAAGACTCTGAACCGGAATTTGAAACTCATGCTGACACAATTCCTTTTCAGAAAAGTCAAAGAACCTTTGTTGAGAAAATCGAAAATGAACAGGAATGCGGTGTAAATTTAGATCGCATGCTTTCTTATGCTGAACCTGGAGAGCATATTTATGAAGTTAGCCTCACGATGAAAGAAAATGAGGAGACTACAAAATTTGCAGCTACGGAAGTTTACCACCAGAAAGGAAAAACTATCAAACCGAGTATTGCGTTTACGGAAAAGAAATTTGCAAAAGTTTCTCAAGCTAAAGATTCCAACTCAAAGGTTCATGAAGTCAGTTTTAAAGAAGAAGTTAGTGTTGAAGGAACTCCACTTCCAAATCCCAAAGTTGTTCAAGGATGGAGAGGTGTGTCAGGAAAAATGTGTCCTGATCGTGTCCGGGTACAGTCTATTGGAATTTCTGTCGGTGACCTGCTTGCTGATACATCGGGACCTGGTGAAATGGTAATGTCACCAGAATTTTGTGGTAAAACTGACTTGAAAGGTTCCAGCCCTTTTGGACATTTTATTATTTTTTCCGAAGAAGCAACTGCTAAGGAAAAGAGAAGAATTGTAGCTTTAAATGAGTCTGAAGCTACAAAGGCAATAAGAAGATCCGAATTAATTCAAGGTGAAATGAAAAATAATTTAATGAATTTTAAGAAGAAACTAGAAAATTTAGATTCTGCAAAAAATGTTGCTATTTTTCAAAATATAACAGAAGAAGTAAAAATATTATTGGCAGTAAATCTCGCTAATTTAGTGTCCAGAGGAGTGAATACAGCCTTTAAGGGAATTGATCAACTGTTCTTCAACAAGAAGTGTTTTATTTAGTGACATTCCGTACACCGCTAATGGAGAGTGTTTCAAAGAACTGTGAGACTGTTTCAAACACTGTTTGCACAAAAACTGAATTTTGGACACTTTGCTACCATGGACTACTGACATTCTTAAATTAATCAGAGCATTAGGTTTCTTTTCAGATTTCTTGATTTTAAAAAAATCACCCATACCAGAATGTTGCTCCTGAATTCCTGGGAAATAGGTAACATCTAGATATGTCATGAAGCTTGTACAGGTAAGAAAGTTAAAAAATTGAAATTAAGTGTCTCCAAAGAGCAGAAATAATTCTTGTAAACAGTAGTAGGTAAATAAAATTAAATTTGGTAGTGAGTTAATAGAAGAGTATTTAGTAAGTTAAAAGAACTAACTATATACATAGATAAAATTATTTCTTAAGAGTTGAAGAAGTGTTGATCAATATTGGCATTTACCTTGATGGAATTAATCCAATTGTTTTTCCTAAAGATTGTAAATTAATGTGAGTGTTATTGAATACTTTTGATTGTAAAATTTTAATGTTGAACCATATGAAATGTGTTGTTCAGAAGCAATTTTGATATAAATGAAGAGGAGATTATTTAAGTAATCTTCAAAATAAGATGAAATGATTCTTTCAGAAAAGAAAATTCTTAAAGAACTTTAAATTCCTTTGTTGGTTTAAATGATTTAGTTTTGATGAAGAGTGATAACTTACAACTAAGTAAATGTGGTCTAAGTAGAGTAGTAGACATTATTAAAGGCTGTATTGACAGAGTTTGCTATCTAAGAGTTCCTACTGGAATAATTAGAACAGGGGTGTATTACCTGTAAATGAATGACATGTAATAAGTTAAAGTAATAAGTGTCATGTTTGTGTTATTTTGCTACTGAGCTATGATATTTCAATAGTGTGTGTTTTGTATTTGTGTTTTATGTAATTTTGTTTTGTTTTATTTGTTTTTATATTTTTAGAAAAAATATTTTTCCATTTAAATTTTGTTGTTGAAATTGATATTTCAAGGCCTCCCGGAATGTTGACGCGCCAACTGTGTTTGGCGCCTTGGCGGGGTTGCCAATTGTAGACGCCAAAGATTGTTTACTATTTGTTAGAAGCGTTCAGGATATGACGGTGTAATGACGTGTGAGCAAAGGGCTCATAATTGTTATAATCCGGAATAAAGAAATTTAATGGAATTTGTGTGAAGAAGATTTGTTCAGGATCTGTTGATATATTAAGATGCCTGTGAATATAGGGCCCACTGTTTAAGGCTAGAATTCCTGAATAATCACACTGGTCCGTCAAAACAAACATATATATTAGATCGAGCTAAACAGAAAAAAAGAACATGGACTCTCAACATGGGACTATGATCTTATCCTCTTTTCATCATGCGAATTTCCCAATTTTTTGCTTTCGACGACAAAACATGATTAATGAAATGCATTAACAAAATTACTTTTAAACGTCTCGCTTTCACCAAAATGATTAAAATGTTGCTAAACTCGCCACTGACTCACCAAAACATTAAAACCATTAAAACGACCGCCATATTGAAACGGGAAAAAAATTCTTACATATATGTCACTTTTTATGACGTCAAAGAACATGCATGCCAAATTCGAAGAAAATCGAGCAACGCGTGTGGTCGTGACTGCGTAACGAACAAATTTACAGACAGACGAAATGCTGAACGGTCAAAGGGGTCTATTCTGGTACCCCCGGTTGGGTTGGGTTCCGCACGTTAACAACGGATCCAACCCAACTCCCAACCCAACCGGGGGTACCAGAATAGACCCCTAAATGAAACAGACCTCGCTTCTTTCCTTTAACAAGGATAGATAGTTAGATAGACAGTTTACCTTTTCACGTTTTTGGTCCAAAATGCCTATAATTTTTATGTCAAGACCCCATGTCTAGTTCAGTGCTCTTCTTCATCGTTGGCCAGTTAATCTGCCTGCTCGTTTCCTTTATGGTCAACACGCGCTTTGATCCATGTTATTTTGACGTACGGATATGATAAGTGAGTTTGGAATATTTTTCTGACTGTGCGATTGCCGATTTTTACGGTTGGATGCTGCTAGGATGCTGGCTCTATTGTCAATGAGAATTACTATTGTTCGATTGGGTAATCGTGTTATTGCATAGTTAACAGCTTCCTTAAGGGTTCCGCTTGAAAAGCAGTATTGTTCTCATTAGGGATGGTGGTTATTGCAAAAAAACCGGTTTTCGTTTTTTTTTTTTTTAAAGCAACGTTTGTGGACAGAATTTTTTTATTAATAATAATATATAATAAGTATTAATACAATAATTAATTAATGTAATAAGTAATGATTCTAAATAAGTAATTAATACAATATGTAATAATAATAAATGTGTAATTATTGCATTAAGCAAGTGTTATAGACAAAATTTTTTATTGGCATTGTTTTCACAAGAAATCAATTCATTGGCCAATATTTATCATCTAATCTGCTCATAAAGACTCTTTCAGTAATGTGTTGATCCGTAAGTCGACATCTCTCATCGGAAATAACATCATTCAACGTAGATACTAATCTTTCGGACGCCACAGAACTTCCAACTAAAGATAAATATTTTTTGGCTACAATAAACAGACACCGTTTGCAGACAAAAGTTCTTATTAGTATTGTTTTTTCAGGAAATCAATCCATTCGCCAATATTTATCTGTTCATAAAGACTATTTCAGTAATCCGCCAACCAACAGACGTCTCGAGGAAGCGGTTGTCGGTGATTGGTCTAAGATGATGAAATTCAAAGCTTTCTCTAGTCCAAGACAACTCAAGAATGTTATACAGTGGAAGCTATGGATGGTATTCTTCCGCCAAGTGAAATAGTCCTGCAATTATTCTAATGCATTTTAAAAGTAATTGACATATTTCAACAGAATTTTGCTTTAAATAACAAAAACCGATATTCTCTGCAATAAAAATCTATTTTCAAAACTTATGTTATTTAATTTCTTAAATCTTTTCTTTCCCGCCTTTTGTCGGAAATGACGAGGACCAAGATGATCTTGGGAGCATTCGGGGGAAAAGCTTTTTTTCTCCTGTCTCTTCGAAGCTCACATTTGGCGAATAATCCCTCTTGGTGTTGGCAGCATGTAACACAGCATATTATTTTTTGCATTTTATATGTTTGGCTCAATCTGTTTATCTATAAAAACTAAATGTTAATTTCTAGATTTAACGGATTCATTTGTGCGCAAGTTTATCCAAAAAATATTTGCGTACAATGAAAAATATTATAAGAGTGCTAAGAAAAATATTTAAAATAGAATATGAAACTTTCGGTTATGCTGTATAATATAAAACATTCTATGTACATACCTTAACTCCTCAAAACTCCGTATTAGAAGAGTGAAAAAAAAGTTTTACTGAATATATAATTTAAAATTTGAGTTGTAATTCGAATATTATTCGAGCATTATTCATTGTAAATATTTTAGTTTTTTTTATTAAATTTCCTTTTAATTATTAAAAAAATTATGCATCCTTTATTTTAAGATAAAGACGTGAAAGCATGGTTGGTGTAATCAATTCTTTTATTTTTTTGCATAGAATCTTCTGCTGTATACAATTTTAAAAATAGTATCAAGCGTCTACTATTGATATTTCTCAGGCTTCCTTTAATTAATAATGCACAAATTATGTACTTAAAAACAATGTAATAGTGAAAAAAAATCGATCCAAGCAACTTTCTCTTTTTGCTTTGAGAACGAAACGTTGGTGCACACGAAGCAAAGAAAATCTACTTCTGGTTGTTGGCGAATTCTAATAGAAAGTAACCCCAAAACGCGTAGGAACACCAACTACGTCATTCATCGGTGCAGCGACGGAAGCATGGGGTAATCTCTGTTAGCTTCTTGGTCTGCCCCTTTGAGTTTAACTTGGTAAATTTTAGTCTAGTTGAACCTAAAATCGAGCCTATCTTCCTACCCGGTTTTTTCCCCCAGTTTTCGAATTTTCAAAAAATAACCGGTTTAAACCGGGGCAAAAAAATAAACGAAAGTAAAAAATAAAACGGTTTTTTTTCTTCTTTTTTTGTTTAAACCGTTTAGTTTTTCCCATCCCTAGTTCTCAATGAATTTTGCTGACCACTGGTGTGTCTAGGTGCACCATCGATACGGACTTTTGTCGGGAAAGCCTGGATTGAAAAATCTATAATCTCCATTCCATGACTTGATGCAGTAAGTTGACTTGACACTATGATTTGGCATAATTTAGACAAGTTATTAGTAATTAAGAGAGGAAATTCTGAATAGAGTAGTTAAAGGAAAGAAAAAAAAGTGAAAGGCCTAGGTAGAGTATTAGCAGGTGGTGATGGCTGCAATTCTCAGTCATGTCAGGTGGAGGAAGGGATTCGGAAAGGCTTAGTTATTCGGCCTCCTGTTTGGTGCTTGGTTCTTCAGTATTCTCCATTTCTTGAAGTGTTTTCTTGATATCGTGAATTTTGGTCAAGATAAAATTTTCATTTCTTTCAATAGCCGAAAAAGATGAGGGAGTTCGTCCAGGTTAGAAAATTTCTGAGAGATTTAGTAAAAAGTTCCTTAGATACGCGCGTCATTAGGTGAAGTTTCAAGAGTTGCTGGGAGATCTTCATTTTTTTTTCTCAATTGGTTTCTTCTTTTTAAAGAGCAAGGCGAAGGTTTTCCATTCAATAATTTTATTTATTACTTTGGAAAATTTCGGGCAACCCCGATATGAAGCAGTGTGGACTCCCCCACAAATTACACAGTTGGGAACAAAGTTCGGTTGCTTTTTATTGGGGCATGTTCGTGCATGATGCTCTTCAGCACATAAAACGCATTTGATCGTTAATTTGCATTCTGAGCTATGGTGAGAGAATTTTTTTTTTATTTTGGCAATTAAGTAGTTGATAATTTCAAGTTGGTAAATTTCTTTAATGTTTCTAACTTATAGGAGGTGAATTTGGAAAATTTGAAGAGGTTGCTTGGTTTTTAATTTCTTTTTTTCAGCTGGTTGATTTGTGTCGTTCTTCTTAGCGGTTAAAGCTACCTTGATTTCTTCTACTGGCAGGTCGATAGGTAGTCCCTTAATAACTATTTTTACTGGCCTTTCGGTGTCTAGATGCATTATGTAATGTTCAATATTTTCTCTGTCTAGATGATCAGTTAACTGACGATGATCTTTCGATGATTTAGTGAACACGTGCATGAATTCACCAACTGGTTTGGCGCTGTAAACGATTTTTGTACTTCATTAGGCCTTTTAAGAAGAATTTTTAAATTTGCAAAAACTTTGATAATTACAGGCGGAACATTAGCTTCAATTCTAATATCAGTTTTCGGGGTCCAGATTATTTGAAGGAAGTTTAACATCGATATTAGGATTTTCCATAGCACCTTCATTATTTGATAAATTAGAGTTTTCCTTCGCCTGCGCTTTCCATGAATTTGTAATTCTCCTTAACTATCTGAACTATCACTAGTTTCGCAAGACGAAACAATAGTGATGTCGCAATTCTCGTTCATCACCGCATCAATTTCTTCAGGAGCCTCGACACAGGCGCCTCAATCCCATGATACCACCTTACGCAAGTCGAATCTGATTGGTTTGTCAGCTCACATGACCTTCTGATTACGCAAGCGCACGCGATGCCTTCGGCATCTGAAGTGAGTACCGGGCAAATTTTTTTTAACTTTAAAAAACATCAGCGACTTCGCTTTCAGCAAAGTGGGAACATCGTAGCTTCGCTTTTTCATTGAAAACGTAAAGCGTCATAAGCTTGTAATTGAAAAAACCGCGCACATTCAAAATCAAAAATGTTACTGGAATATTGGCGAGAAATCCATGTGACCGATAACATGATACGATTAGCCAATCAGATTCGACTTGCGTAAAAGTGGTATCATGAGATTGAGTCGCTTTGCCTCGACAGGGTTAACATCATTAGTTGAAGAATTGAAGAAAATATCAAAAGAGACAGTAGGATTGTTAGTAGTACTAGAAGCTTGCCCATAATTACCTATATATGGTTCTCCGTTGAGTCGATATAATCCAGGAACAGAATCTTTACCTAAGCGTTTACGAGCAATCTCGTATAGTTCTTTCATCATGGGTTCTGCTCTTTCTCCAGACTTCCATGTACTTGATGGCATGTAATAGTAGTAGATTTTCTCTTTATCGAGATCATCTTTATGCTCTTCCATCACGAACAACACATCATCGTCTGAGCCGGCAAGCTTCATTCGCGTATCCGCTCGGTTCAGGGTTGCCATATTGGCCTTTTAAAGGTCAAATTTTGGAAATTTGGCCTTTTTTCAAAACCCTTGGCCTTGGGAATTTTTATTTGGCCTTAAATTCATTTTTGGCCTTTTTTGGCTTTATTTTCGTTAATGACTTTTAGAACAACTTTTACTTATATAGTCTAATGTTTTTTCAATAAATTTTTGATATTACACTTTTCAAATGATATATAATGAGCTGTCGAACGAGATAGCTCCTGAATAGAACAAGGATGTTTGAAATTTCTTTCACTTAAATTTTAGTTTAATGATAGAGCATTGAACATATGCCTATCAAGTGGGATTCGTTTTCATGAAGGACAGCCTTTTTCCTTACAGCAAATAAACTTTTCAGCCAATTAGTCAAATTTGGCCTTTTTTGGCCTTATTTTTAAGAAGTTTTGGCCTTATTTTGCTATTTTGATCTGGCAACCCTGGTTCGGTTTAAGTTCTCTGACAGATGAGCACAATGCTGGTCCTATCTTGTTGTCTGTTTTGGAGACCTCAGCGAAAATATTTAAATTAGTACTATTGCTACTGTTGTTCCTTCTATCTTCTAGGGAGGCTTGAGTGGGACCGGTAGTTGGAGCTTACAAGAAGTCAGTCTCGCTTAATATCGGAGGAGAAGATATATTGGTGACATACACACAGACGGACAGACAGGCATATATAACTCCAATAAAATTTTTTCTCGGACTCGAAGAGGTTTAAAATGCGGAGATCCATCAAAATATAGAGGCCCAATTTTTTTTACGATACTTTCTCTTCCTATATCTCGTATTACGAGCAAATAAAAGATGTAAAGCTTTCTTCTTCAAAACTGTTGGTAAAGTGATGGTAGCTTGACTGTTAAAAGAAATTTTGCAGAACTCTTTTTTCCTATGTGTGTAGTTTCATAGTAGTGAAAAAAATCGGATATTTATTAAGGAAAAAAATACGTTTTCGCATTGACGGATTTGGTGTAAGAATCTCATACCAGTTCTTGTTGAGTTTTTAAGTTATTATGTTCACATATGCAGACAGAAACTTGGGCAGACCTAGATCTAAAAAAGTTTTTTTTTTTTTCAGAATTCATCTCAATGCAAGTTTGTAATGGTAAAAGTATATCTGATAATGTTATGAACTAATGCACAAATACTTGAAAAGAAAACAATACTCCTCCTTTCCATTTTCCATAATTACACAATGAATAGTTTTCCTCAAAAGTCTAAATATTTTTTAAGTTCTAGATATTTTGAGGAAAAATTAATGCTAAGCAGTTATGAGGTTGAAAAAAAAATAATAATAGCTGTTTAAAATCATACTTTAATCCCTGAGAATGAAGCCATTTATCTAAAAAGCAGTTTTAATCCTTAGAAACAAATCCTAGAAATTGTACATATTTCATGATAAGTTATCTTTTGTAACTATTAAGTTTAATTGTTTGAAATTTAATTTTTTTATATTATGAAACAAATTCACTTGTCGTTAAACGTGTTTATCGTATTATCAACAGAGTATTTTTAAAAGTTGGTCATCATTATGCAACTATTAATCCTTATTTCCTGACAGTTTTTCATTTTTTTTAAATGTGTGTTTGTTTGTTCAAGTGTGTACCATTTCCATTATTTTGTAACAATTTCAGAATTTATTACGTAATGTTCTCGATCTTTATCGTTGTTTATTTGTTGATAGATAAGAAATGAGGTCGTTAGCATTTGCAAAAACAAAATTGAGAGGAAAAAAATTGCTTACATGTCGAAGTTGGGTGCGTATGTTTCAGCCGCCTTAGATGAACTTGATCTTCAAAAGTTAAAATTTTTATTTCTTTTCAAAGCTTTAAACTTTATTTTCATCCAAGCTTTAAAAGACTTGAGGCTCAGCCTTGAAGGCTTGCTTTATCAGAAAATAGGTTTCGACGCTTGCTTTCTGAGTAAATTTTAAAGATTTAAAAAGTTATCATAAAACTGGTCTTTGATTTGTTGAGATTGATGAAGTTGAGAAATCTCTGAACTAATTGTTTTAGAACTAAACAAAAAAGTACTTTCAAAATGCTACGCAAAATTCCAAAGCAATTTTTTCGAAAATTACTCATCGTGGTAATTAATTATTTATACCTGATTTTAATCGGGTTTTAAATAAAAATCTCGAAACAAGAGGCTTTGAGGTGGACCCAGGATTTTTCAGGATGACCTTAAACAAAAAGAAAAAAGTAAAAGGATAGAAAAACAGTGGCGTCCAAAAAAGTTTTTGCGACAATTTTTGCCGCCCGGAGCGAACTTGCAACAGGCCATCCTTACTTTACAAAGTACATAGGGTATATAAACCTCAAAATAAAAATAAAAAATTCCGTATGTGAAAAACATTTTATTAGTAACGTAATTCGTCGTTTGGCGCCCACAGTCTCTGCAGATAGGTTGCGAAATCGCGCGTCTACCACCAGTCTTTCTTTCACATATCGGCACTTTACCAACAAAAGGTGGAAAATGCGAATTAATTACATTAGGGGTTTTTTGTACACAATGAATGAAGTAGGGCCATAGCTCCTCTTAGTTATTATATTGTTTTCCTGCGTATCTGATTTCGCCACCCCTTAGATGTGGCGCCTGGGGCGGATCACCCTTCCGCCTCCATTTATATAAGCCAGTGATAACTCATAATCTGCCCACCATATCATATCCCATATTGCATAATCGTTCATAATGATTGATGGTGGGCAGGGCGGTACTGGTGACAACCAATTATCAATCAATTACTAGGTCTTAATTTACTTTTTCCTTTTTTTTTTATTTCTTAAATAGGTTTTCGGGCTTACATAACTTTCGCTTTTGACATTAACTTGGAGGAAACTAAATTTTCGAGGTTTTTTTTTTCGTCCGTATTTTAATTCCTTATGTGTTGTGTTTTCCACCTTTACCAAGATACTCCTAATTTGTCCGCCGCGTACCCCCAGAGGTAAGCGTACCACAGGTTGGAAACCTCTGATCTAGATTATACAGTTAGCTGCTGATTGTACTGTAGTAAACAGAGCCTTTCGCCATCCAGAGGAAGGCCGTGGTGGCCTGGTGGTAAGGTCTCGGCTTTGGGGTTCCAGGTTCGAAACCCGATTCCGATGAAGATGCGTCGTGTATTGGGACTGTTGCACGTTAAATCATACGTAGGACGTCAAACGTCCTGCCGTTGGTGTGGCGCGGAAGTTTGGAGAGGGGATTGAAGCTCGGGTGTCGTCCTCGTCATCTGACCGCAGTTCAAAATTACGAGGTCGGTCCCTACATAGTCCTCGTGTTGCTCCAAAACGGGACGTTAATGTAACTAAACCGCCATCCAGAGAATCAGATCATCTGACAATTTCCTCGTCTTACTAATCAGAAGAATCTGGAATCAATAGTTAAGTTTATAAGAACAGTAAAATCTCGTAATCTATAACCGTTTTATCAGAAATGTCCAAATAACGGCGCTTCTGAAGACACAAACTTAAATCCGAAATTTAGGCCTTTAAGACAAAGAAAAAAAAATATAATCAGTTAGTGACGAGGAGGACAGGCTTGAGTGGGTGTAGAGAATTCTGTTCCCATCACAAACTTCCTTGCGACGAAATAATCGAATACTGGGAAAGAGGAAAGATATTGAGCAGGAGGAGTCAGAGGATGAAGATATAGACGACATGCAGACCAAGAAAGTTACTTGGAAACAAGCAAATGAAGAATTGAAGACTTTTATCTGCTGATAACTATGCTGAATTGTTGCTGAAAATCTGTTTGTAACTCAAATTTTGGATACCTGTGAATATAGCCAGAGATTAGTATGGTTTATGAAATATCTCTTGTTCTAAATATTGATGAAAAGTTTTCCTTTCAGAGTAACATTGTAAAACAGAAAAACTTGGTGTTTGTTTTACATGGTAGGTTTCTTTCTCCAAAATGGCTAAAATTTCCATCCACATTTCATTTTGTAAATAGATGTGTAATAGATAGAAAAAATCTTTTTGAAAAACATTATATACTTTGTCCAATAAATAAAGAATATATTGTAAATATTCATTTATTCAAGCAGACTAAATACGTAGGATAAATCACAATGATTAAAACAAGAAAATCTAATACTTTTCATGTATATAATTTACGTAATTACGATTTGGAATCTTACACATACTGAAATTGCTCAGATTTGAAACAAAAGACATATTTCCAATTCTGTAAAACCAATAGTGTAGTAATAATGGGGGAATAGTAGCCTTCCTTTGTAATTTTTGGCGTTTTAAAGGAAAATCTTGATAACTGCTATTTTGT
>BGPR01034281.1:0-16558 GCA_013235015.1 Araneus ventricosus
TGACTGTCTGCGAACACGATAATTCAAAATCGCAAAAAAGCATTCGAACCCCAGATTTTGATGAATATTCATGTTATAGAATCCTTGACTCCGAAAAAAACCCTCAGTTCTTGGAATTATGTCTGGCTGTCTGCGAACACGTAATTCAAAAACACAAAAATCATTCGACCCGCAGATTTTGGTGAATATTCATGTTATAGACGTCCTTGAGTCCGAAATGAAACGTTTGTGGAATTATGTCTGACTATCTGCGAACACAATAATTCAAAATCGCAAAAAAGCATTCAATCCCCAGATTTTGATGAATATTCATGTTATAGACATACATGACTCCGAAAAAAACCCTCAGTTCTTGAAATTATGTCTGGCTGTCTGTGAACACGGTAATTCAAAAACCCTCAAAACATTCGACTCCCAGATTTTGATGAATATTCATGTTATAGACGTCCTTGAGTCCGAAATCAAACGTTTGTGGAATTATGTCTGGCTGTCTGTGAACACGATAAATCAAAAACGCAAAGAGCTATATGGCTGAAATTTGGTATGTCATATTTGATACAAATAAACAATTTTGATTTAAATTTCACATTTATACCGAATATATCATTACAGCAAAATTATTTCGAATATATTAAATTACGCCTTATATCGCTGCTGAAAGAATTTTTTGGTTTTTGGCTTTCTGATATATGAGAATAATTGAAGAAACAAATAGACCTGCAGAGTCTGAGGAATCTTTATGTTAGAGACCTCTGTGAGTTAAAAAACATTTTTGTAATTCATGTAAGAGCTAGATGGATGGAATATGGCATGGTTTCTTTACATCAAAATTGCGCATTTATATCAAATTTTGGATGAATCTAATTGCTGGAAATCTGTCTTTCTGACCCTTCGTCCGTGTACATGTGGACGTGAAAACTCAAAAAAGCAAAAAGCTAGAAGGGTGAAAATTAGCTTATGGTTTTATGATCAGAATTGTATACCCCTATCAATTTTTACACCAAATCCTTCGTCGGGTTGACTGTCTAGCAGCCTGCATTTTCTCGTAGATTTGATTGTGACAACAGGCCGTGGTTGCTTAATGGTAAGGTCTCGGCTTCAGGACCGGAGGGTTGCAGGTTCGAAACCCGATTGCGTTGAAGAGCTGTCGTGCATGGAAATTTTCGCGCGTTAAATCACACGCACATGTCTATACACGTGCACATTGTATGTGTTTTGCACTTTTATTTATAGGATCTTAATTTATATTTGTTTAATTAATGAATTTTTAGTTTTTGAATTGAATTTTTGTTATGTTTTGTTTATTTTGTTTTAACTGTTCATATATAACAGGTTATATATATATATCAATGGCATGAATATATTTTATATTATTTTATATTATCTTCCCCTTTTATATATATATATATCCCCCTTTTGTTTATTTTCTCTATATAAGAACTCTTAGCATTTTCTTCTCGCAGATTTTTTTCTTGACATTTTCTATTATGAATGTTTATGTTGATTATGTTGCTTTTACAATTCTGTTATGATTATTTCTTATTTGTTATATATATATATATATATTATATGACGTATATGTTAGTAATTAGTAAAGCTTACTGTAAAAGGATTAAAAATATATTGTTTATGTAGCAGAAAACATAATTATTATTACTTAACTGTCACAATGTAAGAAAACTCGAAAACAAGCGGTCAAGATTCAGAATAAAAATAATCCATGGGGCTTTTGACATGCCCCCTCCCATGAGAGAGAATCAATATCTAGATTAAAACTTGACAGTTTCGACCTGAAGTCACTTTCTACATTCAGTTTGTCTTTGTAGTTATGTTTAGTTTTTTAAGTTATAAAAACATGTTTTCACACAGATAAGTGGTCGAAAACCATGCGAGCTCTCGCACTTCGACTCTTAACTAATGTTCATGTAATAACCATGATGCATCTGATTATTTATTGCAATGGTGATGATATAATTTGATAAAATTTTTGACAACGTTTGACAAGCAGAGAATTTCATGGTTATTGAATTATTATGTACATATTTTGTATATATTTTTTATTATAATTTAATACTTTAAAATCGTGAATTAGTTTGCTATGATGAAATATACAAATGTCATAAAACATATGCTTATTTTATTTATTTTCATTCAATATTAAACATTTATCTCGCATATCTATTTAAATACGTCAAATTTGACGGGAGTTCTCTCGAATTAAGAGGCAATTTGCACACATCATATCATGACGGGTGATTTTCTAGTTATTTTAGAATAGCCTGTCCTAATGTAGTGACTTAAGAATCTATTTGTGCTTTTCTAATAAATTTTAGGAAATATGAGTACCATTAAACATAGTATTTTTTAAATTTTTAATGTTATTAAAATTTGTAATTCTATAATTAGAATATTTACTTATAAACTGCTAATAATTTGCATTTCCCCACGATCAGAAAATGAGGAAGAATGGTTCAGATGTTCAATACATTTACAGAATTCACATTCAGATTCACGATTCATCACTAATTTTGATTAATATTAATGATGCATATTGAAATCTGAATTGTGCATTTGAATTTATAATTATCTGATACTGCATGATTTACTTTGATTATCCAGGATCATTCGATTAATCAATATTCATCAGACTGGACACATGTTTAAGTTGAGACCGTTTTAATAATTAATAATACGCAGAGAAATGATTTTAGTATTTATTATGATAAGTGTGATAAATGAGCAGACACGAAAGCCAAAGATTCATAATAATTCGTCGTCTTTCTCAGATTAACATTTAGACAAATGGTTTTCTCCTTAGTAGAGATACAGAACTACAGTCTCTGAAATTATTTCAAAACCCTGTATTTTCCTTTTCATCATGTTTGTCGACTTTTAATGATAAACATTCGATAAGTTGATGTGAATATAGATAAATTTATTTGATATTCACGTCGTGAAATAGTAAATTGGAAGTGAAAATTTAATTTCATTCCACGGAAAAAAATGGATCATGTTGCTTTGTGTTGCTAATTGAACACTATTTTCGATTGTTTTTGTTTGAATGGCAAAATAGCGTGTTTTGAGAAGGAAAATTAATTAATTTTTGAAAGAAAAATAAATAAATTAATTAATTTTTCATATTTTTGATTATTATCGCCCTCCGACAAAAGCAACTCTTTGAACTCGACAAAGGAGTTTTACTCTTTCAACATTTTGGCATTTTTTCTACGAATTAGAAGGGCTTTTTTGTTTATTCCAAGTTACTTTCATGTCCATAGACTGTATGGAGGAATTTTCTGCTTTGTTTATTGCATTAAAGTAGGATTTCCGCCATAACCAACGACTTCCGGTGGTAATGCAAAATCATTGGGAATCTTCAAAATTTCTGTTTGAAGATGTTAATTAATGTTTAAAGTAGAGTTTTCTACTTAAGGCTACTTTGAAATTATTAAATTTCATGTTCCCGTTGCTGTAGCTCTAAAGGTTTACTTAAAATAAGAACCTAATTTTTGGAAATTCTGTCATAGTTGTTCGTATCGCTTTATTGGCGACTTTTAAGGCTTATTTGGCGGTTAAATTTTCAACCATTCGATTTAGATTATAACTAGCGGTTAAAGTTTTAACAAAATGATTTACACAATTACAATCGTTCCATTAGGAGTTTTAAAAGCTTTTTTTAAGAAACCATTTAAATAATAAAGATTTCACAATCTCAAAGCACACAAAATTCAACGCTTTGTGTACTAAAGAAAAAAATGATTTGAATTGGCGCTTGATATGTTAACTAATTGGATTTGGTGATTGTTTAAATCGGAGGGTTACCTGAAAACGGTCTGTGAATCCAAAATAAACAAACCAGAAAACTCGTCCATTGGTTGTATACGTCGAGAAAATTACAATTTAATTAATATCTGTTTTTGGAGTGTTTTTCATTTGAAAATGTAGAATCTTCGTATTCTAGATGACCTTACATATCCCAGACATTTCTATAACTAAATTATAACTAATTTTCAAGCACAGTTGACTATTTTTTTCACAATATAATAATATTTCAAGTAGCAAAAAAATTCTGAAATCTTTTGTGTTGCAGTTGCAGTTTATAGAATGCAGATGTTAGTAATTGATTTTCCTATTTTATTTTTGGTATAACTTCGGCATTTATTCCAATTTGTACAGTTTTGTAGCTAATAAAAAGAATTAAGAATAATTTAAAGACAATTTTGCATTTTAAAGGATTTCAATGCAGTTAAATAAAGAAAATAAAAAGTGAGCCTTATACTAATCTTTTTAAAAATGCTTCCTGCGTTAGTTGCTTACCTCAGTACTTAAAATTATAATTATAATAGGAAACGCATCACAAATACTATAATGAATGTTCAAACCTTTGCGAAATAAAATCTACGTACTTACTAAAAATGACCTAGAAAACATAGATTCGGACTGTTTGGAGTATCATAAATTAAAAAAAAGAAAATACAAGCTTCTTTGAAAAAAAGAAAGAGATAAAAACATCACATAAACTATATCCAAAGATGTTAACTGTAAAGAGAATGTAGAAAGAAAGGAAAAATACAACCATTTAAAAAAATAATAGCTGAGAAAACAGCAAATTGTTAAATGTTCAAAGAGTATCGGATAATTAGAATTCTTGAAAAGCAAGTTTTTTTCCTAAGTACAGCAAATATGTTTTCCCCCCAAAGAATGATTTTTATGATCTTCAAAGTTTATTGAAATGACCTCATTATAAAGATCTGAACATAAAATATACTGAGTTTCATAAAAGATCTGAAAACGAATTGCTAACATAGTTATTTTTCATCAAATCGTTTGCTTTATTTTATAACAAAAATGTATGAAAATATTTGCAATATTTAAGAATAGCAACTAAATACAATAAATGGAATATTTCATAAGAACCAGTTTTCGTTTAAACACATAAAAATTAAATTCAATACATTTTTCAACACTGTTATAGATATTTTAATGCTTTAACTTTACTTTATAGCAGACGATATTCACTTCATAGCATTTCTATAATTATTTATTCTACCGAAACAAAAAAAAATGATTAAATAATAACCCTAGAGAATTGAGACATACAAATGGTAATAAACCCAAAGAAAATAACTGTATAGAAAAGTTGTAAAATAATATATATTTGTATTAATTGTAACTATATAAAGCACGATTTTATTCATTTTACGTATTTTTATTGTCTTCTTTCTTGCACTTTTATAGAATTTATTTTGTTATCATAAAATGTACACGAGTTATGTCAGAAAGAATTGAGTAACATGATATGAATAAAAATTTTTGTCTTTTTTGTGGAAAGGGGTAGTATGGCTTATAATATAAAGATTTTTATTTTGCTAAAATATCAAATGACATTTATAACAATCTTTTCTCAGCTAAGATACTTAGTTTAAGCTCAGAGGATTTAAATTTCGAAAGAAGATTCTCCATGAAAGATTTATTACGCTATATTTTAAAAATATAAAAAGCATAAAATAAGAAGCTTATAAAAGGGACAAGATTGTTTCATTTACGAAGATTAATGTTAAAACCATTTCTGTGCTGTTTTTTTTTTGGAAGGTGAAATCTTTTTACAGTTTCATGATGAATGAAACCAAGTAGAATAAAAGGCGTTAACGCAAATGGAGTTTATAACAATAAAGACAATTATAACTATTATAAGTATAAAAAAAGGAATAAAATGTCGACATATTTCAAGAATACAACGAAATTTTTTGTTTTAAAAATTATTCCAAACATTATTGTTTGCTGGTTTTATAGGAGCGATCCTCGGTGTTATGGTGGTTCACTTTAAATTTCTGGATTTTAGAGGAAAGGCAGAAACGTGAATGCGTTCCATCAAATACTCTGAATGGAACACAGTAGTTTAGTTTGGTTATATTAACGTTCCGTATTGAAACAACACGATGGAATTTCGGGACGGACCTCGTAATTTTGAAGCGATCGGATGACGAGGACAACACATGAACTGTCACCCCCTTCTCCAAACTTCCGCACCACACCAGCGAGAGGACGTTTGGCCCCCTATGTATGAGTTAGCCTGCAACACTTCGGGACACACGGCGAATCTTAAGTGGAATTGGGTTTCGAATGCGGTAGAAAACCATAAATCAGCTGTAATGTGGAAAACTTTGTTACGCTGGTGTGAAGTTTGGAGAGTGTGGTGCTTGCTAAGGTGTTGGTCTGATCATCTGACTGTGGTTCAAAATTACGAGATATTTCGCATCGTTGTTTTCTAGCGGTGTGTAGTGGTTTCAGCTAAAATAATGTTGGTAGAATATTTTTGTAAGAATGTAAGGGCATTTAAGCTAAATGCAATGGAAAAGGCCAGAGGAAAATATATTTCAAAAACCAAGTTAATATGTAAATAATGTTTTCAATTAAGTTTTGTCATATTAATGATTTATTTACACATTTTACAATTTTTTTTAAAAAATCACATTTTGACGTGGTACTCAAACTTAATAATTTCGGTATAAATAGATCGATAATCAACAGCTGTAAACTTTGTGTTAACTGCCTCACAGTCATTGGATCTCACCTTGATAGAGTTTTTCGTGGAAATAATGAAATATAATGTTTGTTGTTCAAGACCAGCTACGATCAACGAGTTCAGAGCATCCTTTCGAAGAGATGTCGAAATGACATGCTTTGCTCTGTTGGCAATCTCACAGTTACAACCAATAATTCAAACACTTCCAGTAACTGAAAACATTCTACATTTTACTTAAATTAATTTGGGTTATGAGACTTCATACATGTCGTTAATTGTTTATATACACTATATGCCCAAAAGTATCCGGATACTTGCAGATTTTCACATTTTTTAGAATTTCTGCGAAATAGTTTAATAGCAAAAAACAGGTGGGAAAAGTTGAGATTTTTTAAGAAAACCTTTATATTTTCCCAAATATCTGTGCTGTGTTTACGAAAATTCCTGTAAATATTATGCACATTAAACATTACGAGTTCTAAAAGTTTCATCTTGTTATCAGTATTCTGTGAAGCGGGGTGGGCCCAAAACATTTTTGTGTTCATCAGTTTGTAGACAGCCCCCTAATTGCACTCAGGACCGAATCTTCAATGTACAATGTGAGTTATTGTCTATTATTTACAGTCCGAAGTTTAAAGGCAGTCAGTTAAACCATTCCGGATAAATTCTAAAAAATGTGAAAATCTGCAAGTGTCCGGATACTTTTGGGCATATAGTGTATGCTCAGACTTGTAAATATAAATAATGTTACTTCTACTCATCACAAAATATATGCGTCTGATGTAAACTCGTTTTGCTCAATATTATTTTAATTATTTCTGTTTTAATTTCTTTGTTTTCTCCTTTTCCGATTGATTTTTTTATATCACCTCCATTTTTCTCTCTAATAATTCATTTGTATATATTTTCATTGTCTTTCTTTGCCCATATTTTGTGCTTTTTATTCTTGTATTCTTTTGTAAAATATTAATATTGATGGAATTCAGCGTGATTTTTCTTTTTAATATTATTATTTTACTCCTTCTTAAATTTTTCATTTAATTATTTTGTATCATTGTTATTTGTTTTCAGTATTGCTTTTATTTTCTTCCGTGCGTTTTTCTATTTTGTTTTTGTAAGGAATTACTGTGTACACAGACTGAATTTTTTTGTATACTAACTTCTACAAGCCTTGTGTTGTACATTTGTGGTACACCAGGAGTATCACTTCTTCAATTATAATTCTATTAGAAGTATTATATACCTTTAGGACTCTCTGTAACAATTTAATAAAATTGACGTTTTAATAAAAATATTTAGGAATCCGAGACAACTTTTTTCCATGGTTTAGCATTTTAAAAACAAATTACTTTTATTATGTGTATAGACCACACATAGTGACAACGTACTGTTAAAAATTATAAAAGCAATCTAACAAACATAAAATTATGCTTCTTTTAAAGATAAAAACAGAATTTCAGAAAAACCTCTTTCAAGAGTTTCAATAACGATCCATTATTTGTGAATGGAATGATAGAGGATACGTTTTAATTAAAAGAACGAACGAGTGCAGTCTTGAAAATAATTAGCTTTATTCAATCTAGTGATGACGCGGACAGATCAAAGGCTTCAGTAATTGAATTGAACTACAAATATAGTTTGCGAGTGCGTAGGAGTGATAAGGAAAATGACTTTTCCGAACAGGTCCACTCGTACAATTATAGAGACATTTCCGTGGGTATCATATTATACCCAAAAGGCTTTTTCTCATTATTTTTAAAGATAATTTTTTATTTTAGAAAAATGTTTTATTTATTGATGATAGTGGTAATTATTAAAACGAAATGAAGAGATGCAACGAGGAAAAACAATCGAGAGCAAATTTGAGTTTGAAAAGTCTTTAATCCATTGTCGGTAACTAATATTACGATAATTTTTCTGACAGCTTTGTTGAATGAAGAGATAATTCCAATTTGGATTTAATATTTTATTAATATGAACTATTTTATTTTTTAGAAAATTAAATAACACTGAATTATCGAATTGGATTATTAATAATTATGTACTAGCTGCGTGGCTCGGCCTTGCACGGGCTATCTCGAATAATGCGTCATTCCCTGGCGAAGAGAAGTGTGGTCACGTGAGGTCTAAGGATCCATACTTTTTCATATGCCCGCCTCCATTTTTTTCATCAAATATTGTCACTTACTTTCCCCAGCAAACGTAAATATCCTTATTTTCATATGCCTGCCTCCGGTTTATTTTTTCTACAAATACATTCCCTAAAAACGTAAATCTCCTTTGAATCCTATATTATTGAATTAAATTAATAAAAAATGAAACAACAGTGTTTCAAGTTACATTAACATAAAAAATGCATAGTTGCAAGCGTTCATTCATTTTGGCATTTTTAATACAAAAAAATGACGCTTGCAGAAATAAAAAATGTTCAAACAAGCGTTCATTAATTTTGATGTTTTTAATTAATATCTTTTTAACTAATTTTTATTTATGAACTTAAATGATCAAAACGGATTCCTTGGATTATTCTCCATCTTTTGGTACTCTCTGCTCGCTTCTCCGTTCAGCGGTTTGTGAGAAAATAGCCTCATATACATAGATACACGTCGAATTTTAATAATTACTAGCTGTATGGCCCGGCGTTACACGGGCTATCTCGAATAATGCGTCATTCCCTGAGGTCACGTGACACATCTTGCCTGACCAATCGGCTATTCTTTTGTTCTTCTGTTTTCTTCGGCTCTTCTCTGCTGGCCGCGTTGTGCCATTACTGTCAATAGGCTATTATTTTGTTCTTCTGTTTCATCTGTACTGGACACTTTGTGCAATAGTTGAAAATGAGAGGTGTCATTCTATGTCAGTTTCAGCAACTCTTCTTTCACGTTTCATAATTGCCTGCTGTCTACAGGCAGCATCCCCTGCAACTCCTCTTTTTCATTTAGGGATCGGAATTAAACAAAGCAAAAATAGTAACTTCAAAATATCTTGCACGGAGTATCTCGAATAATGCGTCATTCCCTGGCGGAGAGAAGAAGTGAGGTCATGTGACACAAACGCTTATATAAATCAGCGTTGCTGGGTATAAATATTTTTTTCATATTCCCGCGTCCAGTTCATAAACACATGAAGCAAGATACATTACATACATACGTGGCCCGGCGTTGCACGGGCTATGTAGAATAATGCGTCATTCCCTGGCGGGAAGAAGAAGTGAGGTAACGAGACACATGCCCAACATTCTCTCCTAAGTAAATAAGGAGTAAAGAACAGTTCTAGCTGCATAAAAAGTTTGTATCTGATGGTGATTTTGTCCTTCAATAACATTTAGACGGCATTCTCTTGCATGTTGTACCATGGCTGACAATCGGCTATTTCTTTCTTCTTCTGTTTCTTCTGCTCTTCTCTTCTGACCACGTTGTGCCATTACTGACAATCGGCTATAATTTTGTTCTTCTGTTTCTTCCGCTCTTCTGTCCAGACCACGTTGTGCCATGGTTTCTTTCTTCGTCAGTTTCAGCAACTCTCCTTTCACGTTTTCTAATTACCTGCTGCCTACGGGCAGCATCCCATGTAACGCCTCTTTTTCTTTAAGGCATCGGAAAAAGCGAGAATCGAACAAAGCAAAAATAGTAACTTCAAAATATCAGCTTAAAATAGCAGCTACCAGACATATTTAAACTTGATCAAATCAATGAATAATGATAAAAATCACTAACATAATTAATCTATATCTTTCGGCACATAACTTTACAGAAACAAAACACGCCTGTAAATTCGTTAAAATGATTCTGTTTGACGTTATATCACGGTATGAAAAAACGAATTTATACACTTCCAACAATGCATTTTTTATTTCTGTCAGCGTCATTTTTTTATTGTTGTTGTAACAATGTTCTTTAAAGTAAACAACTTCAACAATAAATTATATTTTGAATTGCGCTGTAACAATGAAAGGTATTGTTATAAAGTATCCAAAACAATGAAAAGTATTGTTATAAATTAGTTTTTAATTAATATCTCTTTCACTAATAGTAATTTTGGAATTTAAATTGTCAAAATGGGTTCCTTGGATTATTCCCCATCTTTTGGTACTTTCCGAGTGCTTCTCCATTCGGCGGTTCGTGAGAAGATAGCCTCACATACATACACGTCGAATTTAAATAGTGCAGATAATAGCTACATGGCCCGACGTTGCACGGGTTATCTCGAACAACGCATCATTCCCTGGTGGAGAGTAGAAGCGAGGTCACGTGACATATGCCCAACATTCTCTCTTACATAAATAAGGAGAAAAGAGCGGTTGAAACATTCCGTCAGTGAAAATGCGTCGAAATCCGATTATTTAAAAAATTATACCGTTATTTTCTAAAAAACTTTATACCGTGTCGTGGCGAAATGAATGATCTATCCGATTCGGGAATTATTTTCTTGTCTAACTTTAGTATGGAGGGAAGGAGATAACTCTGCGTTGCTCGGGATCCATATGTTTTTCATATGCTCGTCTTCAGTTTATATACAAATGAAGCAATATGCACTGCATACATGAACTCTCAAAGTAAAACCTCACTGAAAACAACATTTTTAGTAAAAATCCTATTTGAGCGATTTAATTTTCCCTGTTTTTTGTATCAATTACCAAAACCCGAACACAACTTCATCCATATTGCATTGTTGAGTGATCCATATTGCATTGTTGCAGCTTTCAACAATGAAAGAGAAACACGCAATTAAATATTTGTCTAAACAATGAAAACGGTTTGAATTGCACCGAAACAATGAAAAGTATTGTTGTAAATTAATTTTTAATTAATATCTTTTTTACTAATTATAATTTCGGAATTTAAATGGTCAAAATGGATTCCTTGGATTATTCCCCATCTTTTGGTACTTTCGGCGAGCTTTCCCGTTTAGCGGTTCGTGTGAAGATAGCCTCACATATATACATACAATCGAATTTTAATAGTGTAGATGAGTCAAATGATGTTCAGTTATACTAACGTTCTTTTTTTTTGAAACATTACGAGGGCTATTTTGGGAAGGAATTCCTATTTTTGAACCATGGTAAGATGGCAAAGAAAACATTTGATTTGGCATCCTACTTTCCAAGTTTCCACGCTACACCAACGGCATCCCCTTTGGTCCTGAATTTCAAATTTAGCTTGTGCCTGACCCGTGTCCACGGAGGCTCTTTGGTGAAATTATATTTATAACCTGGAAAACTCCAGTCCAGATGCCGAGACTTTACAATGAGGCTGTCGTGGTTCGAAAAGTTAAATAATTAAAAATACTATTAACGGTATTCGCTATAGTTTTTGTGCGTGAAAATGAAAATCTTTCTATTTGTGTTTATTGTTTTCCTTTCTTATATAACTCAATAATGAAAAATTGTTTTACTTTTATAGGTAAAAAGTAATTTCACTTAAAACCTGCTTCGCAATAAATCGAGTAATAAATATAAAACATGTCAAACGAATAGGTATCAAGGCCACATATCACATAACTACCAATTATATATGAAGCCGAAAATAATAATAAAATACATTAAAAAGAGTGCAATGTTTAAAGAAAATATTTATCTGCCGAAATTACGAAATAAGATTTGATTATAATATCAATTTTAACAAATTTATGAATGCGATTCACACTTTGATACAAAGATGAGACGTTTATTTAAATAGTTATGCGATAAGGAACTAAATTCAAGACAGCATTTTGTGATATATCTGTTTTCAGAAAAAATTATAGAAAAAAAGAAACAGATTTGAACCTCTCGTCCGAAATATCATAGCACGGTAATTGTTACAAAGTTGTACATTTGTTTCCCTGACATGCCAATTTTGGTGACCATTTTAGCGACTTGGTGACAAAATTGTCGAATTTGGCGACAAAAGGAATTTTCTAGAAAACTCATGAATTGTAGTCCTATCTCTACTAGGAGCGTGGAATCTCAAGAATCTTCTAGATATTACCATGTGACGTCAAATCCTGTTGAAAAGATATAAAAGCAAGTTCTCAAACCAAGAGTCAGTCAGTTGCACTTTATTCAGCATTGAAGCTGGTGAACTGAGACTTTGAGCGCTATTGAAATTGCTGTAACTGAGACTTATTTGTAATATCTCTTGTAGATTTTTACAAGTGTTGCTCAGTTTGTTACCAGTGTTTAGAGTTTGCTGAATCCTTCCTGGAATAAAGCTTTATTTTTTTTTTGTCCTGCTTGTTAACTGTATTCACGTAAACTCACCAGAAAATTTCTTTGTAACATAATGTTTTGCCTTGATTCGTCTGTCTTCTTTTCATCTGTCTTGATTGCATCAGACATTGCATTCTGTGAGTGACAAATTTTACATTCCACCATTTACAGAGAGAACGTTAGTCTAAAAACTTCATTATGTTTAAAAACATCCAAAATTTCGAAATATATTAAAGCATATGTTATAATAAACTGAAAAATCTAATATTTATTTTTATTTAGTCGCATGAGAGCTATTAAAATATTCACATTGATTATTCAAAACCTTGTTATTTTGTTTCACGAGATTGTATACAATAAAAGCATTGTTAAAAATTGAGTTTAAAACTAATTTTGGCAAAATTATTAAAATTAAAGAAAAACATTCACGGAAATTAACTTGGTATCGATGAAAAGCTAACTTTTTGAATTTTAAAGTATTATGAAGTAGTTTTTGTGATATATACTCCGGGAAGAGAGTTATGAAGAAAAATCTTTAAAATTTAGAGTAAAAATGTATATGAAAATTTAAAAAGTCCTTTCTTAATGAGACCACCTAAAATGCAAGACGCATCTTCGTGCCAAATTTGATAGCTCTATGTCTAACAGTCTGTTTTGTACAATGTTTTGAAAGATTTTACCAAAATGCATTTCGCATGTTATAATTTACATATAGTATGCCATCCTATAAATAATTTATGCTAAAACTTTCAATGCTACTTTTTTAAAATATAATTATTGCATTGTACTATGATTTGCAGCTGGTTCAATTTTTGACTATAGACTACGTGCACTTAGGTACAGTTTTCAAACGTATATTCGGTTTCTATAAAACGGTAGTTGGTTCCTTACTACGTTACTTTATTTAGAAAAGGTAGTTTTTACATAAAAAATGACGATAGGCTGTCTTTTTCAAACAGCCGCTGATGTTAAAGGAGTAAGACTAGTTTACTTTTGAGACTCTTTTGTTTCTCGAAGTTACTCTCAATTCTCTTCAGTTTTCAACTCAATTTTCTCCATTTCCAACTCAATCATGAAATCGCGCTTGCGGAAACGTGGCAAGCGAGAGCGTCAGCCAATTGTGAGAGCGCACCTCATGCGTGTGACGTCACCAATTCATGCGTATTTTTAACCAACTTTGCAACTCAGCAGTCGCTGAACTACAATTCCGATTTTCAATTCTTTTTTGTAACTTCTGTTGTTACCCTTTATCTCTAAAATAAGTCATTAGTTGTGTTTTTAATATATGTAGTTAGTGAGATATAGAGGATATCCCATACAACGTTTTTTGTGGAGTTTTGGCGTGTGAATCAAACTCCTTCTCTTCCTGAGACCCCAATGGGAGGAACGTAGTCCTACGTTAAAAATATTTTTTAATTCACATTTCAAGCAGCGCAAACAAAGCGAACATTTAATTCATCATCTAACCAAACTACAGAATCGAGATTTAACCAGAATATCCGGCTAAACCAACGAATATCCTTTATGCATGAATGGATGAAATGGATATTAATGGGAAAATGTTTCTGAATACACACTCACGTCTATTCAATCCCAGAAGCGCCGGGTCCATAATCTATGTAGAGTAATAAATCATGGATGCCTTTTTGGCTGCATCTATGGAATAACGTTCTTCCTCTGGTATGTGATAATTGGTTAACAGCCTGCACGGATGTGTATTTAACGGTTGTGAATTCCAATAAATTATTTCTGCCTAAAAATGTACTGGGTGATAAATTAACCACTCGAATTTGCGATCGATTTTCACTCTACAGCTCTCTCGAGTATTTTTGCCAGTGAAATTCTTCTGGTTTGAATATTATTAAAAAGGGTCGGGTTTTCTATTTTGATTTATCTTCTATATGAAAATGAATAAAAGGCCTTAATTTGAATATTGGGTTATGTGAGATGGTGAGAAGATTGGAATTCCGTTAAAGTACATCTCTTTGTTCATTAAATTCATCATTAATGGAAATGGCGTTCCGTTTTATATTACGAAGCAATAAATACTCAGACTACTGTGCAATAATTAAAAGAAGCATATTGAAATAATCCTTTCTTATGAATAAAATTTAATAATCAATAAAGTCAGCATTTGATTAAAATTCAACGAAAGAATGTAAAGTAACTTTTTCATTAAAAATTTATTTTTCATTTGGATTTATTATTCATTTTTATTTAACAACAAATTTTTTAACAAAAAAACATTTTAGGGAAAATTGTAAATTTTTAGAGTTTTATGGATAATGGATATAATGTATGGAGCGTAAAATTGTGCATGATACGATATGAAGACTGTGGACATGATTTTTACTTCAGGAAACTGCACTCTTCGCGTAAAAGTAATGCGTTATTTCTTTTATTTGTCTTCAGATTAGCAAATTATGGTAGAAACTTATAAAATGCCTTTATTTTATGGAGAGCATTCAGTAGAACATCGCTAATCCGAAACAATTGGAGACTGGGAGTGTTCGGATAACCGATCATTGACGAAAAAAATTGTAATTGCCATAAGAGCAACATAGTGGTATTAAACACAAAACTGCATATAATTTTTATCACACATCTTATAAATGCATACCTACCTTAAAATAGTAGTATATTAAAGTATGCCTTCAGTTTAGGTAAAGTAGTCCAAAATTTTTTGTTGCTTCAGAACTAAGTTTCTTTTGCCGCTCAGTCTCACACACGTTTTAAAGACAGAAATTTGTCTGCATCACGTTCTTCTAATTGTACTAACCACTTTATAGCCGTCTGAAGGCAGTGAAAAGCTTCCTTACTAGTTGATCGTTTTTCAGCACAATCGTTGTCGCTAGCTTCTTCCCTGTCATCGCTATGAGTCTCGATCATCGATGACACTGGCAATGATTCCATCGTCCATCAGGACTTGAAAGTCAGGATCATCGATATCTCATTCGAGCCAGTCTTGAATGTTTTCTTGGTCACATTCTTGAAATCTTGAAGATTCTTTAATCTTCCCAGTCACTTCTGAATTTGTATCTGAAGACGGGAACGCTTTCGAATTACCAATTTTTGGTTGATCGGTTTTTGGATAACCGATGCCCTACTGTACTCAAAAATAGGCCTTTGTGTCTCCAATTTTGAAATTAGTTGTTTAATGTGTATAAAGCGACCATCTCCAAGTGATGAAAATTCAACTAAGCCAATAATGTACTTGTCCATAAAGAATATGCGAATGGTAACCCAATAACGTGATTGCTGAATTTAAACATGCCCACAAAAAATATGAAGATAATAACCACTCAGCCTTGTCTAAGTATAAAGCTAACCAAATGACTGTGTCGCTTCCACAATGGCACGAGTATTGTTATAAGTTACAAAATGACCATCACTGGCTCATGCACCAAACTTTCCCGTAGGAGGTACTTGTCGTCATCGGAAATGTGGCCAACACAACCACACCACGGTTATTTTACCATCCAGTGTAGGGAGAACCTGCTTACTTATCGTCAACTTCTCATCCTCATATTTGAGGTCCCCCGAAGGCATTTATGATGATAGAACTAGAATCATTCAGCATTGCAATCGTATTACGAAATAAGTTTCATCACTTACTTAATATTGTTACAAACATGGAAAGTCGCTTCCCAGCAATGTGAGTCTTATGGTTGGCAAGAGAGTTTTACAGGGGTAAGTATGAGATGACGGACAGTAGCCACGTCTGGACCCCTGACCTTGGCGACAAACTTGACGACCATCTTGGCGATAAATTTGACGACGAAATATGGGATCTCAAAGGTGCTGGAATCTTCTCGATATCTCTATTAGGAGAGAAGATACGC
>BGPR01034282.1:0-16558 GCA_013235015.1 Araneus ventricosus
CTGTGCTTCGTTCGGTGCGGCGTATTGCTCCTTCATTCTTATTACCCTGCGTGTTGGACTGTTTATACCATACACCACAGATAGACTTTTGCAACAATAGTGAACGATTTTTCAATACTGTATTCACATAGTTTCTGTACTATGTTCCTCAAAGTTCTTGTAATAAAGTTTCTGTTTTTATTTTATGCTTCTCTAAATTTTGTAACGAAACCCGACTTTAATTCCTTATTTAAAGTTTCTTTTATCGTGTATTTAACAAGAAGGTAAATTTGAAAGCAAATAATATTTTCTGAAATTTACAGGAAGTAAAAGAGTCTTAACTAGCCATTTTTATGGAGTAATATGTGTTAATAACAAATTTTCAGCTTGAATTCATTTTTGTTTTAATTTTCGCCACAGAATATCAAAATTTATAGTGGGTTGTCAAATTCTAACATTTCTGGTCTAATCATTCCGAAATTATGAAGAAATTAAATTTTGAATCTCTAACTTTAAACTAAAAATTTGAACTTACATTCGTATCTGGAAAAATAAGATAGGATATGATAAGGGTTTTTTGCTATCAATCTATCTTCATATACTCCACAGATACATTTGATTTAAAATAATTCTTAGCATGTGATGCAATTTCGTAAAACTAATAGTTGCCATATTTTAAATTACAAACCTAATTCAAGCAAAACACTCTGTCCTGACCACTTGGTAGCATGTTGAATCTGACCGCGATAGAAAATTTGGCGCTGAAGTAAAAAGCAAAATAGCACCTATTTCGAGCATCTCATCGGACGACCTCCTTTTCAAACGGGGTACTACCGGTCCATGGAGATGGGCCTTTATGTAATTATATAAATATTACTTTATGTAATTATGTAAAAATTAACTTGCTTTGCTTGATATTTTAAATGCATTAAAAGTACTACAAAAAGATTTAAAAAATCACTTATTTTGAGACATCGCAATTTTGGAATTTTCTTCCTGGCATGAAAAGCATTGCGGATTATTACATCCTCAATATTGTACAGTATGCCTGAAGATTTCTCTCATGGAATAAAACTTCAAACCTTAACTAGGCGAGGGATTTGGCAAGATTAAAACAGAAGGAATGTATATATGTTTCATGCTACCTTTTATATTTATAATTATAGCTTCTTAAAAATTACATTCATCAATAAACAAAGGTTTAAAGAGCAACCTATAAACATAGGGCGCTTAACTAATAAATATCTATCTATAGGATCTAATCATCTTAAGACAAATTTAAATAGTTAGTTTCAACTGCTTACAAAGTTTCGGAACAATATGGCTGTGCTATTTCATTTATTTAAATTCTTTTTGTTAAATGCCGAAACAAATGCATGAAAGTATGAATTATTTAATGTAGTATAGCTTTTAATAAAATTTAATTAATGCCAATTTCAGTTTAAATAGTAGAACCTCGTTATCCACATTAAATCGCTTAAAATCTAGGCCATCTGGATTTCCTTTTCTTGTTTTCAACTTTTAGGTAACTATCTGAATCTTCAAGAATTAGATAATTGGAATGTACAAAAAATATTTTTCCAAGTTCCAAGTGACGTTTGCCAGTCAAAAAAAAAAAAAAGAAAATCGAAAAATAAGCTTCACCCATCCCCCACAATAAACAAGCTGTTGCCTGTCGCATGATTTCAGAATTTTCCGATAATTTTTTTGTTTCTATAAATATTCTCAAATATATTATTGTAATAAATAACATTTATATAAAACAGAATTTTGGGGTTAATCGAATCTTTATTCCTAGAAGGGTTTTACCTTGAAACCAATTTAGATTCAAAATTACTGAATGGCTTTCTTTCATTTAGTTTTTAAAAAATAATCAGCAGTTTTCTGTTCATAAGTTCAGATAGATTATTTACTACCTATCTAATGTTTTATAACGGAATTTTAGTTAGGATCAACAAATTACCATCCGTGTATCGTTTTCCTTTTCAGGTGTCTCTTCCAATTGTGTTTCCTAGTATTCATTTGGTTTGTATACATTTTTTCTCTTTTGGGCATTTTTTTTTTCTTTTTTCTCTATTCTGGGCATAGGGTAAGTTTATTTTTAAGATGGCTAAAATTAATTATTAACTCAATCTTATTAGCATTTTTATGTCTCTGTTTGGTTTTCCTCATTCTTTTAAAATAATGCTTTTTGATGTATAGATCTCCTTTGTCTTTTGCTGGGAAATTTCGACCCAATTATCATTTTGAATCCATTTCGAATAAAGCCCTTAGCCTTGAAAAAATGGACTTGAATGGATTACTTTTTTTTCGATTCCCTCTGAGTTTTTTTTTGTATTTTGGCTTTTTTGAATGACATTGATTTCCATTGTTCTTTGACTTTTTTTGCAGCTGCAATTCCGCGCGACTTAAACATTGTTTAAATTTTATCATCCATATTTTTCGTTGTTTTTATTTAAAGATTAAGTTAATTTTTTTTATTATTAAAATTTACTCAAATTTTTTTATTGTTTTTCTTCCTACAAGATGTTTGCGCACATTGTTACTTCTTCCTCTCTTTTTCCAATTTCTACTACAATGTCCATTTTTAAACTCTCAAAGACTGCGCTATTTTCAGACAACTTCAGTTATACTTTTCATAATGGTTGGCAATAAACAACATGAAAAGTTTATTTCCTTTTTAAAATCTGTAGGTTTTCATTCTTTTATTTAATGATTTCTTTCCACATTCTTCATACTTTTATAGACACTTTTAAACTATTATTACTTGGACATTTTATCATGGCTTTTAACCGCTTCTAACCACTTGGCACATTTCAATTTTATTCAAATAGAAATTTAACTATTAGTCTGGCTCGGCATGGACAAAAATGGATCTTGCGACAATAAAACATAAACCACCAATCATCCAAAAAACTGCCTACAAGATGCGCGATGGATTCTTCAGTTCATACGGTGTGTATTAGTTGACCACGAATTAATTACATTTCACGATTCTCTGTGTGGGTGATTTACAGATAATTAACCAGATATTTATCATATACGTACACTAAATTCCCTTGCTCATTTCATATTAGATAACACACAACAAAAGGGCTGCTGTGGCCTGGTGACACTGTCTCATCTACAGGATCCGAGGATCGGTGAATCAAGATTCGAATTACAACACTTTGATCTTAGCCGAGAAGCGACAGATTTGTTTTACTGAATGGTCATTAAGTAAATGAAACAGAAGCATGCTAAACCTTTAGGATGAAACCTCTTCCTTCTGCTGTGGAGTGAAGCACTCAAATGATGTCAAGAAAACAAACCGATAATTACAAACATATGTTGTTGCGTGCATAACATTCTTCTTGAGTTTCACTTTGATTATAATGTTTAACATCTTTGCTAGTAGGATAACGTTTCCTAACGTCGCTATGAGTAGACGAAGGGATAAAACACCGATAAAAATACTAACTTTCCATCATTTTCCAAACAGTGGTGTAGTCGCAAAATAAGCAGTGCCGTAACGCTCTAATTCTGATAACAAAATCCTATTGCTTTAAGCACGTTTCCACAATTTTTTAAAATTTAATTCTCATGGAAAAAAGCAGTACGGAAATGGCGTTCCGGTTCCACTGCGCCCATGATTCTAAGTATCTAATTTATACAACTATACTAAATTTAAATTATATATTTGAATTTTAATAATAAAAGCAATTCATCTAAATAAATATGAATATTTATAAATGTGATGCTGAAGTAATACTACGTTGAATTTTTAGGTTATACATTAAAGTTGAATATAAATTTTTTGTGATATTAATTGGTAGAGTAAAATATTTATTCTACAAATCATAAAAAACATAGGTTCCATTTTTTTATTCCTAAATATCAAATCAATTTATCTGTGGAAAAAAACCCTGCTTAGTCGGAAAATTAATAGGATCTTAAACATTCGTCAGTGTATTTGTTTTAATGCCTTATTCGTTCATCAAAAGCTTTTAACAATGTATTTTCAATAGTGAAAGTGTTATAAAAGTAAATGCTTCTTTTACAAAACAACTACTGAATTTTTTTATGTATGGCTTAAACAAACCAAATAAATGTCAGATTTTGGTCCCAAATCATGTAATATTTGCTATATGAAAAAAATGGAAGCTTATGCATGCGTAAACATTAAATACGTGTTTTGGCATTTGGAGAAAGTGCTCTATTATGCTTTGAAACTATCAGAAACAAATTTTAATTTCTATTTTTGCCGTCTACTTACAGAATTCTTGTACTTACTAATCAATGCGTTTAGTTTCCTGAGTTAGCATATCAAATTTCTCTATATTTGTAATGTGAAATTTGAACTCCGAGTTGACTTAACAAATTTAAAGAATATATCAAGTGGTGTTATGTTAAAAAAGAAATTGACTATAGATATGGTTTTCAAACATGCAGCGATTCAGATTTTAATAATGAACTGATACCAATTCATGCATTCAAATGAATTTATTTTTGGGTAGCTACAAAGCCTGAAAGACAAAAAAATACAACTATTTGTCACAAAAGAAATTTAAAACTACAGAAATTTCAATGTACTGGCACAAAATAATTCTCATTTTTAAACAAATATAAATTTAAAAAAAGATAGAAAAAGATATTCAGAAATTGAAAGTCGATTACATCATATTTTCATTTGAGGCAGGTATTTGTTTGTCATTGGGAACTAAACATCTTAAGCGTAGATAGCTCCGTAACTGCCCAAGAGCCCGGTGTATCCCAAAGCACCTGCATAGCCATATCCAAGGCCTGAATATCCATAGCCAAGACCGGGATATCCATAATCAAGACCATATCCGTCATATCCGAGACCATATCCATTCACTCCGTACCCATAACCAAGAACAGAACCATAGGCGGGAACTACAGCCACTCCACGTGCGGCAACACTATCAGTGGCGATTTCAGCAGCGACGGCAGGGGTGTTAAGAACAGCTGCTGGTTCGTTGGTGTGGACGCGAGCCCGGAGTCCGGCGTGGTCAGCGACGTAATTCACCTGTCTGTCATCATATAAAGAAATAAATGAAAAATGCAGTTACTTATAACAGAGTATCACTTTATATTTACATGAAACCAGTAATTTTTAAATATGGAGACAAAAAACTGATACAATATTCAATTGGAACAAAAATAAATGTTTAAATAGATTAAGAGTTTCCAGTTAGAAAATTATCGAAATTATTACAAAATATTTCTGGCACAAAACAAAAGAATACCATTGCTATAATATTATTAAAAGCCTTTTAAAAGAAAATCCCAACAAAAATTCTATTTAAAATTGTTATGATAACTTTATCAAAAAAAATGGAGTAAATTGATCAAGATCCGGAGGCAGGCTGATGTTTAAAAACATTTTTCGAGCTAGAAAAGCACTGAATAAAATAATCATATAACAGAAATTTTGAATGTGAGATAGGCATTAAGAAAATTTGCGTTCAGCTTACCTTTATCGCTTTTGCTGCCTTTTTCCAAAGTATGAACTGCTCTGTTTTGTAGAAATTGTGAAGAGCTATGGTTTCTGTAAGTCTTTTTATACTCAGTATTCGCCCTTCATTTTTCAAAAATGTCAAAGATATAAGATAAGTGATGAAAGTGATAAAATGCTAGACATATTTTAGATAAAAATCTCGATTTTATCACTCTCAGCTACCGTGAAAGAATCATTTATGAATGTAATTTCTGACTTTAAAATGAATAATTTACAGCAAACCTCCAATATTAAGACATTTTAAGAGCGAAAACAGAAGAATTTTTTTAATTATGAGTGAACTTATACTTCAGAAGGAAACGATTAATTTAAAAAAAATTTCCTTTAATATTTTACATTAACAATAAGGTAAGTAAAGAATTATATTTTCATCACAGGAAGATTGTATTCCATGGAAATGGAAGAAATAAAGGTAAGCAGTTATTCAATTGTGTACCAGCTATCATTTTTTTGATTTCGAATTGGCTATTGTAACTGTATTGAAGATGAAACAAATAGACAATTCTAAAGCCATTATCCACGAAACTATAAACCTAGAAAAAAAATAATAGTATGTATTTGTAGGGAATTTTAGGCCGCGGTGGCCTAGTGGTAAGGTCTCGGCTTTGGTGCCGGAGGGTTCCAGGTTCGAGACCCGCTTCCACCGAAGATCCGACGTGTATGGGGCCTGTTGCACGTCCAATCATACGTAATGGTCAAACGTCCTCCCGTTGGTGTGGCGTGGAAGTTTGGAGAGTGGGGGGTGACAGCTCAGGTGTCGTCCTCGTCATCTGACCGAGGTTCAAAATTACGAGGTCCGTCCCAAAATAGCCCTCGTGTTGCTTCAAAACGGGACGTTAATATAACTAAACTAAACTTGTAGGGAATTTTATGCTCTTTAAAGTGTTACATCAACTGTAATTTGAAAAGTTAATGGTTTTGAAGATATTAAGAAAACTAAAAAGAGAAACCAGAAAACGTGCATAGGATTCTGCTGATCGGCAGCCATTGCGTACGGAAATCTCTCGCTGTAGCAAATTTAGGCCGCTGTCGAAGTACATTACCTATCTGGCAAAAAAACTTTTTGAAAAATAAACGCAATTCTACCTTTATTAGTTTTTTAATTAATTTTTGAAATGTGTACAAGAATTTACGACCATTCTGTATTTTATTCCTTTGATTAGAGTTCAGTCGATATGTGGAGCTGAAACATATGGAAGTCAGATTTTTTTTACAGTCTTAAAGTCCACTGTATAACTTTCTGCTTTTCGCCGAGAAATATTGAACCATTTCCATTCCGCTGCTCAACAGAATACTCATAGCACAATAATTAATTTTGGAAGTATGCAGTGTTATATTCCTTTTCTAATGTGTCGGGAGCACAGTTATTCTTCAAAGCACGCATTTTAATCTTAATACCCTGTTGAATAGTCCAAGTAAGCTTGGAAAAATTCGTAAGACGCATTTCACAGAGATTTTTCTGTTCAGAAATTCTTTTTTCAGTAATGAAAATTTTAACTATAAGGCTCACACGGAGTTGCGCTGTGTTAACAGGGTTGTTGATTGAAAGTCTCTACGACAGCTCGAGTACTAAGGCCGGAGTCATAGTAGCCATCACTAGTCAGGCCCAGACCCCTACCAAAGGAGCTACGTTCGTTCTCCTTAGGGAGGTAACTCGATCATTACCATTATTGTACCCACCAAGGATCCGAGACCACGCTTTCTTATCCGGCGGCTTCTCAACCCCGAACTCGTGGAGAATTGTAACTATAAGGTGATTTAAAACTCCTTGGACAAACTTTTTGTGCATAAGAGGCATACAGAAATTAGTCATTTTCACAATAGAACATTGGATCGCAAACGCAAACGGCGACCGTGAAAGGGGGCTGTTTGATAGTGAATTAAGTAAAAGTAAAAGGGACACAAGATAAAGTTCACCGTATAGTTTTGATGGAATTTCTCAATAGCTCAACAACACTTGTATAAATAACAACATTACATGATGCAGCATAACAGATGGAATGGTTAGTATCACGCACTATCAACAACAAACCTTTAAAATATTTAAAATAACAGTTCAAAAACATTTTGTCCTAAACAGATAAAAAGATATGGAACTGATATATATATCTTATTTTTAGATAAACATAAACAACTATGACTTTTTTTAAACTTTTTATACTGATAAAGCAACAATTCCTTAATTTTATCTAAGTGACTTTGGAGTACTTTGTCCACAAAAATATGAAGAACTCACATTTACGAAAACAATGAATTTAATAGATTAAAGTCATGAAGGATCATATATTTGAATAATACTAAAACTTCAAAATTTTTATTATCAATTCCATTTATGTAACAAAAATAATTAACAACGATTACCGTAAATATTAACTTAGAAAAAAAAATCTTAATATATTAAATATATATATATAATGCATAAGACGCAAGTGGACAGAACAAAAAAAAAATCCAAATTTCCAATACCTGAAATTTGAAAATAATACGATTTGATTGAATGAAATTTAACAGCAAGCGCGATTACATAAATTTATACATATTTTTATCTACGATTAGTTGGATTCAGATGAATAATAACAAGTCTTTCTTTGAATATATCTAAAATTTCGGTGTTTCTATTTCATGTTTTGATTTTTCATTTTCTTCAAAAAAGTGCTTCTGTTATATAAATATTTATTCTTTTATATAGAATTAGTTATACAAATATTTCGAATAATCGCTGGTGCGAAAAATTTGTGGGAGCTGATTTACGCTTGATTTACCTCGCCATTTCTTGGCTACGTAATAAGGCAACTCCTGTAAAAATTTCACACTTGATAATTATCACAACTTTAAAATTTAAAATCACTAAATTCAAGCCAGGCCATCGCAAATTAGCATTATTTAATCTGTTTCTCTAATGCATTTAGTTCTTAAATTTCTGTATTTAAGATAGAGATCTCATTCTGTCATTGTCAAAGACAGAACTAAGTTGGTGTATTTAATAATTAAATTCGATCAAAAACTCAACTATCAACAACCTAGCTAAGCAACATTTTATTAGTTTAATCCTAACTTGAAGGGTTTGGCACACGGAGTATGCCAATAAATTTCTTCTTGTTGTGAATTTCCGACTGTTCTTTTTGGAAACCTCTCCCCCAGAAAACCTAATATGAACATCCCCCTACTTAAAACGACTCTAACGACTTCTTCCAGTCCGACTTACACCTTCTATTTTAATCATTTTTTTGTGTGTGCTCGCATCACTTCAGCCAACTCAACATGTCACCCCTCCAAATATGCCAAGGAAATTTGTTGTTGCTCCTGAAGAAGGATACTAACAGAAAAACTGAGAAGTTTAGCTACAGTGAGAAGATTTTTCGACTTTTTTAATGAAATTTGCCAAAAGATTTATGCAAATGGCGACCAAGTCATGATCCACGGAAAATGTCCGATCTTGTCCTTGTCTTGTCTTGAAAATGTACGAAATGTCTTCCGTGGAAGATGCTTGTTTATTCAATAAATCCGATTATATTTTATTCTTTTTCTATTTTATCTGTCATTTTTTTCTCCGTTTCTATCTATTATGGAATAGATTAAAGTGATAAACTGAGAAAAATGGGTGGAAATTTGAAACAGTAGGTGGAGAAATCGACCTGGAGTTCTCTATACGCCGCTCCTCGCAAATTGCACCATACACCAGCCCCTCCAATGAAAGTTATAGGGAAATTATTATGTTTTCTTCGAATTAAGTATGGAATTTTATTAACTTAAGGTAATAATATTTAGCATGACAACTGTTTTCGTTTTCTTTTATCTCTGAATCATTCATAATCTCATAGGCATTGTCTTAAAACTATAGTACTCAAGGTATATTGCGTCACAATCATGATGATCTTCCCGCGTGTTTTTTTTTTCTCGAACAGATCCCAGTACCATTATTACCATCTTAGATTCCTTACTTGGATGGCGTTACACAATCAAAATTCTTTTGAAAAAGGAGGATAATCACGAGTGTAAAAGACTCACTAAAACTCTTGTCTCTTCAAATCCACTCTAATTTTCCAAGTTAACGTGTCAAAGGGAAACCTTAACATCTATGAAAGTATTCATGAAAGAAAAATGCATGTTCTCAAGTTTCCTTTCGATCTTCATTTGTTTACTACTTCTAAATTTTAAACCCTTAATGCTTTTTTTCAGAAGAAAAAAAATCGAACCTTATTTTTAATGATTATTTCAAATTTTTAAAAAGTTCCAATGTAGGAACAGTTAAAACAATCATCGTTATATAATAATACATAAATACATTCCTAATTTCTTGATTGATTCTTTTCCCATCTGCAAATGAGAAATTTTAATAATATTCTAAACCAAGGAAATACAGCATCTTTTTATGTAAAAATTTCTTTTTATTTTAAATGTATATAGTTAATTGCATTTGATCATTTTTGAATTTGTGAGATTGTTTTAAAACTTAATAGATTTATCAATATTTTCGTCTGTGTTGATATAAATTTTTATAAACAATTTTTAGTCTGTTCTCATATTTGCAACGCTATGCCTCTTTTTAGATGTATATTTTCGTTGTATTATTCTGCGTTGCTCTTGCTCATGCCCAGCATTATTATGATGAGAGTATTCCAATTTCATGCTACATTAAATAGTGATATTTGCTTCAATTAAATTTTATACCAAAATTTCAATATATCGAAGTTTCTAATACTAAACTTAGTAGTTCTTTTTCGCTTTTTAAAAGATTATATCTATATATTATTTTGTTTATAATTTTTAAGTTGTTTCTATGAACAATCTTTGTTTTCCCCTTACAGTAATTGCAACAGTAAGCTTCCCTTACAATAGTTCACTTTCGTGAAAACAACCCAAACTGTAATTTGCAGTATGTGTTGTCTGATTCATGTGTATAATCAGTTTACTTGTTGTTCCTCTTTAAAAAAACACAGAAAAATCTGAGTTAATTATATTATATGATATTATACGTTTCGTAAATATATCCTATTTATTTAGTAAATTTCACATAATTGCATTGCAATAGAAACCATGTTTAATATTCTTCTGCTTCTATTCAATCATTCTAACCTGCACATCTTAGCCTAGATCTCTTTTGTGAGTGAATACAGTCCGTATTGTCAATGTTCGAAAAATAAGTCATTATTTGGAGCATGAAAGAATTATCTTGAGATGAAATTTCAGTTTCTTAAGTAATTTAAAATGACTTCGTAAAACTTTTCCCAGATGAACTACATAAGCAAAAATTAAATGATGAGATAATATTATAATTATTAGAAAAGGAAGAACCATAATTCATATAGATTTATAGTCTAAGTGCATTTTTGAAAAATATTAATATTCATATATAAAATCGAGATATTATGCCTAGCTTTTTTCAACAATAAATAAATCAGTATTAAATAATGTTGAAAATATTTTTCTTAATCTCTAGATTTTGGGCAGAGATATGTAATTTCAAGCATTTTTTTAATACTGGAATTTTGAGAGAGAAACCATGGAGCCCTTTTTAACTTTTCCAAATTATTCAAAGATAAGTTCGGTTATACGAATAACTCTCTCTTATTCTGTCTTTCTTCTCTTACCTTTATACATTGCACGTGGGTTGATATCTTAATTGGGGAGAAAAAATATTGAAAGGTTACCTGGACCACCGGATAATAAGCGGAAAATGAGACTCTAAAGATTTTTTGTGGTGCAACAAATGTTCTAGCTTGTCTTCAGAGAATAATATACTTATGAGTAAAGTGAAGGACAACAGTATGTTCATTTAAGAACAATACATTTGCATTGCTATATAAGGGAAAGAATTTAATATTTTTAAAAACCTTTAATACTTTTTGAAATCCATTTTCAGTTCCATCCTCATTCTTGGCCATACCAAGTTGGCTACTACATCAGACATACCCAAAGACACCAACACGTTGAGGAAATCCAAACCCACGCTGGACACGTTGCAGGTTGCTACGGTGATCTTGATGCCAAGGGAGTCGGTCGTCAGGTGAATTACTTTGCCAACCCCTGAGGGCTCAGAGCCGGCCTCCATACTAACGAGCCAGTGGCAGTCTCAACCGATGTTGCTCAACAAGTTGTTCTCTGTCAAGTTGTTGTAGTTGATTCCGCGTCTACCTATGGTGATCCCGTCCTTGGACTGGTTGCCGGCTATGGTGTCAATAGATATGCCTTGCCACATTAAAGCTATGTACCTTGAAACTTTCAATACAGATACAGTGGTATTTTGGGATATTGCTGCCTTCTAGGAAATTAAGAAAATATTTTCAGCTTCGGATTTGCTTAAAATTTATCAAATATTGTGATATACACATCGTAAAACTTTTTCTAAATTTCATATGACTTTTCATCTTTTCTTATAATCTTTATTTGATCACCTGCTTTCTATTTTTTAATCGTTAATTCGTATATCTTTTCGACAAATGTTCGTTTAATGGTTGCTTTATAAATAAATAATAACGTGGTTTCGTGGTTTTGTATTGTACAAATGCTGCCTTTCTCAATAGTGAACGATTTTTCAATACTGCATTGCCACAGTTTCTGTACTATCTTTCTCAAAGTTCTTGTAATAAAGTTTCTTACTTTATTTTACGCTTCTCTAAATTTTTTACGAAATCAGACGATAATCCCTTATTTAAAGTTTCTTTTATCGTGTATTTAACAAGAAGGTACATTTGAAAGCAAATAATATGCTCTGAAATTTATAGGGCTAAAAGATTCTTAACTACCATTTTTATGGAGTAATATGTGTTAATAACAAATTTTCAGCTTGAATTCATTTTTGGTTTCTATTTTTGCCACAGAATATCAAAATTTATAGTGGGTTGTAAAATTTTAACATTTCTGGTCTAATCATTCCGAAATTGTGAAGGAATTAAATTTTCAATATCTAACTTTAAAATAAAAACGTGAACTTACATACATATCTGGAGAAATATGATAGGATAGTATAGGGGTTTCTTGCTATGGTATTATGGATCTATCTTCATATACTCCACCGATACATTTGATTTTAAACGTTTTTTAGCATAAGATGCAATTTGGGAACACTAATAGTTGCCATATTTTAATTTGCAACCCTAATTCATCGAAACACCCCGTCCTGACCACTTGGCAGCCTGTTGAATCTGAAAGACCGGCAACCGCGATAGAATATTTGATGCTGAAATCAACCTCAAAATAGCACCTATTATGAGCATCTCATCCAACGACATCCTCTTTAAAGTTTGCACTTACTACCCGTCCATAGAGATGGGCCTTACGAGCCACACCACCATAAATTTATCCACGTCTAAGAGCGAGAAAAATCTTACTCGTGCGGCGGCTACTCATATACGTGCTCGTGGTGAAATATAATAGCAACCCTAATAATATGTTACAGAAATCAATGGAGTAAGTCGTGTTATTCGGTAAAAATTCCAACGTCCTCCTGCGAATTGTTTTCCGTTGTATGCAAATTTTTTTATTTGTTATAATGGTATGTAAAGAAGTGTACTTCGGGGGAGGGGGCTGCCATTATTGCAATATAGCAATAAGATATAATATGTAAATATTAACTTATGTAATTATGTAAATATTAACTTATTTTGCTTGAAATTTAAAAAGGCAATAAAGGTACTACAAAAAGATTTTTAAAATCACTTATTTTGAGACATCGCAATTTTGGAATTTTCTTCCTATTCCTGGCATTTAAAGCATTTCGGATTATTACGTCCTAAATATTGTACAGCATGCCTAAAGCTGTCTCTGATGGAATAAAACTAGGTGAGGTTTTCGGCAAGATTAAAGGAGAAAGAAAATAAATAAATTTCATGCTACCTTTTATATTTATAATTATAGCTTCTTAACAATTACATTCATCAATAAACAAGGGTTTAAAGAGCAACCTATAAAAATAGGGCTTTTAACTAATAAATAATAGTAAAATGTATCTAATCATTTTTAGACAAATTAAAATAGTTATTTTCAACTGTTTACAAGGTTTAGCAACAATATGGTGAGTTATTTCATCTATATAAATTCTTTTTATAAATGCCAAGATAAATACATGAAAGTTTGAATTATTAAATAACTTTTAATAAAACATAATTAATGTCAATTTCAGTTTAAATAGTAGAACCCCGTTATCCGCATTAAATCGCTTAAAATCTAGGCGATCTGGATTTCCTTTTCTTATTTTCAACTTTTCGATATCGATCTGAAACTTCAAGAATTGGATAATTGGATTCTACAAAAAATATTTTTTCACACCCAAGAGACGTTTGCCAGTATAATAAAAGAAAATCGAAAAATAAGCTTCATTCCCCCCCCCCCTCCTAATAGACATGCTGTTTTCAGTTGCAGGTCGCAAGATTTCAGAATTTTGAAACAAAAGTTTTGTTTTTATAAATATTCTCAAATACATTATTGTAATAAATAACATTTATATAAAGCAGAATTTTGGTTAATCGAATCTTTTTTCCCAGATGGCTTTTACCTTGAAATCAATTTACATTCAGAATTCCTGATTGGTTTCATTTCATTTAATTTTTAATGAATAATCAGTATTTTTTGTTCGTAAGTTCAGATAGATTATTTACTACCTATGTGCTGTTTTATAACAGAATTTTAGTTAGGATCAACAAATTACCATCCGTGTATTGTTTTTCTTTTCAGATGTATCTTCTAGTTGTCCTTGATTGTATTCCTTTGTCTCCTATACATTTGTTTCCTTTTTGAGGCATTCATTTTCAATATTTTCTCTATTCTGGGCATGGGATAAGCTTATTTTTATGATGGCTAATATTAATTATTAACTCAATCATTAGTGTTTTATTGTTTCTGTTTGATTTTCCTCATTCTTTTAAAATAATGCATTTGATGTATGGATCTCCTTTGTCTTTTGTTGGGAAATTATGGGCTAGGAGAAGCTATATTTCGCGTAATGCAAGTTTCTTACAGAAAAATTTCCCAATTATTATTTTGAATCCAATTCGAATAAAGCCTTTAGCCCTTGAAAGAATGAACTTGAATGGTTTCATTTTCTTTCGATTCTCGCTATCGTATATTTTGGCTTTCTTTGAATGATATTGATTTCCATTGTTCTTTGGTTTTTGTTTGAAGATGCAAATGCGCGCGACTTTAAACATTGTTTAAATTTTATCATTTAAATTTTTTGTAGTTTTTGTTTAAAGTTCAGTTTGATTTTTTTTATCTTTTAAATTTTTTCAAATTTTTTTTTAGTGTTTTTAACCTTTTTTTCTTCCAACAAGATTTTGCTCACAGTGTTACTGCTGCCGCTCTGCGTTCCAATTTCTAGTAAAATGTCCATTTTTAAACTCTCAAAGCTTAAGCTTTTTTCAGAAAACTTCAGTTATCCTTTTGATATTGGTTGACAATAAACTACATGAAAAGCTTTTTTCCTTTTTAAAATCTATAGGTTTTTTATTCTTTTATTTAATGACATCTTTAAACCTTTTTCATACATTTATAGACACTTATAAACTGTTTTACTTGGATATTTTATCATGGCTTTTAAGTGCTTCTAATCACTTGGCACATTTCAACTTTATTCAAATACAAATTTAACTATTAGTCTGGCGCAGAATGGACAAAAATTGCTCTTGCGCCAATAGAACTTAAACCACCTGTCATCCAACCAACTTCCTACAAGATGCAAAATGGATTCTCCAATTCATAAGTTGTGTATTAGTTGACCATGAATTAATTACATTTCACGATTCTCTGTGTGGGTGGTTTACAGATAATAGTGGGAGGTAACCAGATATTTATCACATACCGACAATAAATTTCCTTGCTCATTTCATATAAGATAACACACAACAAAAGGGCTGCTATGGCCTGGTGACACTGTCTCAGCTACGGGATCAGAGGATCGTTGAATCAAGATTCGATTTACTACATTTTGATCTTAGCCTAGAAGCGACAGATTTGTTCTACTGAATGTTCATTAAGTAAATGAAACAATAGCATGCTAAACATTTAGAATGAAACCTCCTCCTGCTGTTGTTGACTGAAAGACTGAAATAGTGTCAACGAAGCGAATCCATAAGTACTAACTTATGTTAACATTTGCATAACATAACATTTATCGTGAGTTTAACCTTGATTATAATGTTTAACTTTCTTTGCTAGTCGGATAACGTTTCCCAATGTCGCTATGAGAAAGCGAAGGGAAAAAACACCGACAAAAATAATAACTATTCATCATTTTCCAAACAATCGTGTAGTTCCAAAATAAGCAGTGCCGTAAAGCTCTAATTTGTGTGACAAAAATTGTATTGCTTTAATCACGTTTCCACAATATTTTAAAATTTATTTCTCATGAAAAAAAGCAGCACTGGAAGGGCGTTCCGGTTCACTATAACCATGACTCTAAGTATCTAATTTATGCTACTATACTAAATTTAGATTATATATTTGAATTTAATTACTAACAGCAATTCATCTAATAAATATGAATATTTAAAAAATGTGTTGCTGAAGTAATATTGTGTTGAATTTATAGGTTATACATTAAAGTTGAATTTCAATTTTTTGTGATATTGATCGGTAGAGTAAAATATTTCTTCAACAAATCATGAAAAACGTAGGTTAAATTTTTTGAATCCTAAATATCAAATCAATTTGTCTGTGTCAAAAAAACCTCTTAGTCGAAAAAATAATAGGATTTTAAACATTCATCAATGTATTTGTTTCAATTCCTTATTCGTTCATCGCAAGCTTTAAACAATGTATATTCAATAGGGTAATTGTTATAAAAGTAAATGCTTCTTTTTCAAAATAAATCCTGAATTTTTTGATGTATGGCTTAAAAAAAACCAAATACATGTCAGATTTTGTTTCCAAATCATGTAATATTAGATTAAGAAAGAAGATGCAAGCTTATGCATGAGTAAACATTAAATGCGTGCTGTGGCAATTAGAGAAAGAAGATGAACTTATGAATTGTGGAATATCGAAAAGAAGAATGCGTTATGTTTATTTCTTGCTGAAATAATGTAATACATTATAATAAGAAATAAGCATATTTATGATATG
>BGPR01034283.1:0-16558 GCA_013235015.1 Araneus ventricosus
GCGTATCTTCTCTCCTAATAGAGATATCGAGAAGATTCCAGCACCTTTGAGATCCCATATTTCGTCGTCAAATTTATCGCCAAGATGGTCGTCAAGTTTGTCGCCAAGGTCAGGGGTCCAGACGTGGCTACTGTCCGTCATCTCATACTTACCCCTGTAAAACTCTCTTGCCAACCATAAGACTCACATTGCTGGGAAGCGACTTTCCATGTTTGTAACAATATTAAGTAAGTGATGAAACTTATTTCGTAATACGATTGCAATGCTGAATGATTCTAGTTCTATCATCATAAATGCCTTCGGGGGACCTCAAATATGAGGATGAGAAGTTGACGATAAGTAAGCAGGTTCTCCCTACACTGGATGGTAAAATAACCGTGGTGTGGTTGTGTTGGCCACATTTCCGATGACGACAAGTACCTCCTACGGGAAAGTTTGGTGCATGAGCCAGTGATGGTCATTTTGTAACTTATAACAATACTCGTGCCATTGTGGAAGCGACACAGTCATTTGGTTAGCTTTATACTTAGACAAGGCTGAGTGGTTATTATCTTCATATTTTTTGTGGGCATGTTTAAATTCAGCAATCACGTTATTGGGTTACCATTCGCATATTCTTTATGGACAAGTACATTATTGGCTTAGTTGAATTTTCATCACTTGGAGATGGTCGCTTTATACACATTAAACAACTAATTTCAAAATTGGAGACACAAAGGCCTATTTTTGAGTACAGTAGGGCATCGGTTATCCAAAAACCGATCAACCAAAAATTGGTAATTCGAAAGCGTTCCCGTCTTCAGATACAAATTCAGAAGTGACTGGGAAGATTAAAGAATCTTCAAGATTTCAAGAATGTGACCAAGAAAACATTCAAGACTGGCTCGAATGAGATATCGATGATCCTGACTTTCAAGTCCTGATGGACGATGGAATCATTGCCAGTGTCATCGATGATCGAGACTCATAGCGATGACAGGGAAGAAGCTAGCGACAACGATTGTGCTGAAAAACGATCAACTAGTAAGGAAGCTTTTCACTGCCTTCAGACGGCTATAAAGTGGTTAGTACAATTAGAAGAACGTGATGCAGACAAATTTCTGTCTTTAAAACGTGTGTGAGACTGAGCGGCAAAAGAAACTTAGTTCTGAAGCAACAAAAAATTTTGGACTACTTTACCTAAACTGAAGGCATACTTTAATATACTACTATTTTAAGGTAGGTATGCATTTATAAGATGTGTGATAAAAATTATATGCAGTTTTGTGTTTAATACCACTATGTTGCTCTTATGGCAATTACAATTTTTTTCGTCAATGATCGGTTATCCGAACACTCCCAGTCTCCAATTGTTTCGGATTAGCGATGTTCTACTGAATGCTCTCCATAAAATAAAGGCATTTTATAAGTTTCTACCATAATTTGCTAATCTGAAGACAAATAAAAGAAATAACGCATTACTTTTACGCGAAGAGTGCAGTTTCCTGAAGTAAAAATCATGTCCACAGTCTTCATATCGTATCATGCACAATTTTACGCTCCATACATTATATCCATTATCCATAAAACTCTAAAAATTTACAATTTTCCCTAAAATGTTTTTTTGTTAAAAAATTTGTTGTTAAATAAAAATGAATAATAAATCCAAATGAAAAATAAATTTTTAATGAAAAAGTTACTTTACATTCTTTCGTTGAATTTTAATCAAATGCTGACTTTATTGATTATTAAATTTTATTCATAAGAAAGGATTATTTCAATATGCTTCTTTTAATTATTGCACAGTAGTCTGAGTATTTATTGCTTCGTAATATAAAACGGAACGCCATTTCCATTAATGATGAATTTAATGAACAAAGAGATGTACTTTAACGGAATTCCAATCTTCTCACCATCTCACATAACCCAATATTCAAATTAAGGCCTTTTATTCATTTTCATATAGAAGATAAATCAAAATAGAAAACCCGACCCTTTTTAATAATATTCAAACCAGAAGAATTTCACTGGCAAAAATACTCGAGAGAGCTGTAGAGTGAAAATCGATCGCAAATTCGAGTGGTTAATTTATCACCCAGTACATTTTTAGGCAGAAATAATTTATTGGAATTCACAACCGTTAAATACACATCCGTGCAGGCTGTTAACCAATTATCACATACCAGAGGAAGAACGTTATTCCATAGATGCAGCCAAAAAGGCATCCATGATTTATTACTCTACATAGATTATGGACCCGGCGCTTCTGGGATTGAATAGACGTGAGTGTGTATTCAGAAACATTTTCCCATTAATATCCATTTCATCCATTCATGCATAAAGGATATTCGTTGGTTTAGCCGGATATTCTGGTTAAATCTCGATTCTGTAGTTTGGTTAGATGATGAATTAAATGTTCGCTTTGTTTGCGCTGCTTGAAATGTGAATTAAAAAATATTTTTAACGTAGGACTACGTTCCTCCCATTGGGGTCTCAGGAAGAGAAGGAGTTTGATTCACACGCCAAAACTCCACAAAAAACGTTGTATGGGATATCCTCTATATCTCACTAACTACATATATTAAAAACACAACTAATGACTTATTTTAGAGATAAAGGGTAACAACAGAAGTTACAAAAAAGAATTGAAAATCGGAATTGTAGTTCAGCGACTGCTGAGTTGCAAAGTTGGTTAAAAATACGCATGAATTGGTGACGTCACACGCATGAGGTGCGCTCTCACAATTGGCTGACGCTCTCGCTTGCCACGTTTCCGCAAGCGCGATTTCATGATTGAGTTGGAAATGGAGAAAATTGAGTTGAAAACTGAAGAGAATTGAGAGTAACTTCGAGAAACAAAAGAGTCTCAAAAGTAAACTAGTCTTACTCCTTTAACATCAGCGGCTGTTTGAAAAAGACAGCCTATCGTCATTTTTTATGTAAAAACTACCTTTTCTAAATAAAGTAACGTAGTAAGGAACCAACTACCGTTTTATAGAAACCGAATATACGTTTGAAAACTGTACCTAAGTGCACGTAGTCTATAGTCAAAAATTGAACCAGCTGCAAATCATAGTACAATGCAATAATTATATTTTAAAAAAGTAGCATTGAAAGTTTTAGCATAAATTATTTATAGGATGGCATACTATATGTAAATTATAACATGCGAAATGCATTTTGGTAAAATCTTTCAAAACATTGTACAAAACAGACTGTTAGACATAGAGCTATCAAATTTGGCACGAAGATGCGTCTTGCATTTTAGGTGGTCTCATTAAGAAAGGACTTTTTAAATTTTCATATACATTTTTACTCTAAATTTTAAAGATTTTTCTTCATAACTCTCTTCCCGGAGTATATATCACAAAAACTACTTCATAATACTTTAAAATTCAAAAAGTTAGCTTTTCATCGATACCAAGTTAATTTCCGTGAATGTTTTTCTTTAATTTTAATAATTTTGCCAAAATTAGTTTTAAACTCAATTTTTAACAATGCTTTTATTGTATACAATCTCGTGAAACAAAATAACAAGGTTTTGAATAATCAATGTGAATATTTTAATAGCTCTCATGCGACTAAATAAAAATAAATATTAGATTTTTCAGTTTATTATAACATATGCTTTAATATATTTCGAAATTTTGGATGTTTTTAAACATAATGAAGTTTTTAGACTAACGTTCTCTCTGTAAATGGTGGAATGTAAAATTTGTCACTCACAGAATGCAATGTCTGATGCAATCAAGACAGATGAAAAGAAGACAGACGAATCAAGGCAAAACATTATGTTACAAAGAAATTTTCTGGTGAGTTTACGTGAATACAGTTAACAAGCAGGACAAAAAAAAAATAAAGCTTTATTCCAGGAAGGATTCAGCAAACTCTAAACACTGGTAACAAACTGAGCAACACTTGTAAAAATCTACAAGAGATATTACAAATAAGTCTCAGTTACAGCAATTTCAATAGCGCTCAAAGTCTCAGTTCACCAGCTTCAATGCTGAATAAAGTGCAACTGACTGACTCTTGGTTTGAGAACTTGCTTTTATATCTTTTCAACAGGATTTGACGTCACATGGTAATATCTAGAAGATTCTTGAGATTCCACGCTCCTAGTAGAGATAGGACTACAATTCATGAGTTTTCTAGAAAATTCCTTTTGTCGCCAAATTCGACAATTTTGTCACCAAGTCGCTAAAATGGTCACCAAAATTGGCATGTCAGGGAAACAAATGTACAACTTTGTAACAATTACCGTGCTATGATATTTCGGACGAGAGGTTCAAATCTGTTTCTTTTTTTCTATAATTTTTTCTGAAAACAGATATATCACAAAATGCTGTCTTGAATTTAGTTCCTTATCGCATAACTATTTAAATAAACGTCTCATCTTTGTATCAAAGTGTGAATCGCATTCATAAATTTGTTAAAATTGATATTATAATCAAATCTTATTTCGTAATTTCGGCAGATAAATATTTTCTTTAAACATTGCACTCTTTTTAATGTATTTTATTATTATTTTCGGCTTCATATATAATTGGTAGTTATGTGATATGTGGCCTTGATACCTATTCGTTTGACATGTTTTATATTTATTACTCGATTTATTGCGAAGCAGGTTTTAAGTGAAATTACTTTTTACCTATAAAAGTAAAACAATTTTTCATTATTGAGTTATATAAGAAAGGAAAACAATAAACACAAATAGAAAGATTTTCATTTTCACGCACAAAAACTATAGCGAATACCGTTAATAGTATTTTTAATTATTTAACTTTTCGAACCACGACAGCCTCATTGTAAAGTCTCGGCATCTGGACTGGAGTTTTCCAGGTTATAAATATAATTTCACCAAAGAGCCTCCGTGGACACGGGTCAGGCACAAGCTAAATTTGAAATTCAGGACCAAAGGGGATGCCGTTGGTGTAGCGTGGAAACTTGGAAAGTAGGATGCCAAATCAAATGTTTTCTTTGCCATCTTACCATGGTTCAAAAATAGGAATTCCTTCCCAAAATAGCCCTCGTAATGTTTCAAAAAAAAAGAACGTTAGTATAACTGAACATCATTTGACTCATCTACACTATTAAAATTCGATTGTATGTATATATGTGAGGCTATCTTCACACGAACCGCTAAACGGGAAAGCTCGCCGAAAGTACCAAAAGATGGGGAATAATCCAAGGAATCCATTTTGACCATTTAAATTCCGAAATTATAATTAGTAAAAAAGATATTAATTAAAAATTAATTTACAACAATACTTTTCATTGTTTCGGTGCAATTCAAACCGTTTTCATTGTTTAGACAAATATTTAATTGCGTGTTTCTCTTTCATTGTTGAAAGCTGCAACAATGCAATATGGATCACTCAACAATGCAATATGGATGAAGTTGTGTTCGGGTTTTGGTAATTGATACAAAAAACAGGGAAAATTAAATCGCTCAAATAGGATTTTTACTAAAAATGTTGTTTTCAGTGAGGTTTTACTTTGAGAGTTCATGTATGCAGTGCATATTGCTTCATTTGTATATAAACTGAAGACGAGCATATGAAAAACATATGGATCCCGAGCAACGCAGAGTTATCTCCTTCCCTCCATACTAAAGTTAGACAAGAAAATAATTCCCGAATCGGATAGATCATTCATTTCGCCACGACACGGTATAAAGTTTTTTAGAAAATAACGGTATAATTTTTTAAATAATCGGATTTCGACGCATTTTCACTGACGGAATGTTTCAACCGCTCTTTTCTCCTTATTTATGTAAGAGAGAATGTTGGGCATATGTCACGTGACCTCGCTTCTACTCTCCACCAGGGAATGATGCGTTGTTCGAGATAACCCGTGCAACGTCGGGCCATGTAGCTATTATCTGCACTATTTAAATTCGACGTGTATGTATGTGAGGCTATCTTCTCACGAACCGCCGAATGGAGAAGCACTCGGAAAGTACCAAAAGATGGGGAATAATCCAAGGAACCCATTTTGACAATTTAAATTCCAAAATTACTATTAGTGAAAGAGATATTAATTAAAAACTAATTTATAACAATACTTTTCATTGTTTTGGATACTTTATAACAATACCTTTCATTGTTACAGCGCAATTCAAAATATAATTTATTGTTGAAGTTGTTTACTTTAAAGAACATTGTTACAACAACAATAAAAAAATGACGCTGACAGAAATAAAAAATGCATTGTTGGAAGTGTATAAATTCGTTTTTTCATACCGTGATATAACGTCAAACAGAATCATTTTAACGAATTTACAGGCGTGTTTTGTTTCTGTAAAGTTATGTGCCGAAAGATATAGATTAATTATGTTAGTGATTTTTATCATTATTCATTGATTTGATCAAGTTTAAATATGTCTGGTAGCTGCTATTTTAAGCTGATATTTTGAAGTTACTATTTTTGCTTTGTTCGATTCTCGCTTTTTCCGATGCCTTAAAGAAAAAGAGGCGTTACATGGGATGCTGCCCGTAGGCAGCAGGTAATTAGAAAACGTGAAAGGAGAGTTGCTGAAACTGACGAAGAAAGAAACCATGGCACAACGTGGTCTGGACAGAAGAGCGGAAGAAACAGAAGAACAAAATTATAGCCGATTGTCAGTAATGGCACAACGTGGTCAGAAGAGAAGAGCAGAAGAAACAGAAGAAGAAAGAAATAGCCGATTGTCAGCCATGGTACAACATGCAAGAGAATGCCGTCTAAATGTTATTGAAGGACAAAATCACCATCAGATACAAACTTTTTATGCAGCTAGAACTGTTCTTTACTCCTTATTTACTTAGGAGAGAATGTTGGGCATGTGTCTCGTTACCTCACTTCTTCTTCCCGCCAGGGAATGACGCATTATTCTACATAGCCCGTGCAACGCCGGGCCACGTATGTATGTAATGTATCTTGCTTCATGTGTTTATGAACTGGACGCGGGAATATGAAAAAAATATTTATACCCAGCAACGCTGATTTATATAAGCGTTTGTGTCACATGACCTCACTTCTTCTCTCCGCCAGGGAATGACGCATTATTCGAGATACTCCGTGCAAGATATTTTGAAGTTACTATTTTTGCTTTGTTTAATTCCGATCCCTAAATGAAAAAGAGGAGTTGCAGGGGATGCTGCCTGTAGACAGCAGGCAATTATGAAACGTGAAAGAAGAGTTGCTGAAACTGACATAGAATGACACCTCTCATTTTCAACTATTGCACAAAGTGTCCAGTACAGATGAAACAGAAGAACAAAATAATAGCCTATTGACAGTAATGGCACAACGCGGCCAGCAGAGAAGAGCCGAAGAAAACAGAAGAACAAAAGAATAGCCGATTGGTCAGGCAAGATGTGTCACGTGACCTCAGGGAATGACGCATTATTCGAGATAGCCCGTGTAACGCCGGGCCATACAGCTAGTAATTATTAAAATTCGACGTGTATCTATGTATATGAGGCTATTTTCTCACAAACCGCTGAACGGAGAAGCGAGCAGAGAGTACCAAAAGATGGAGAATAATCCAAGGAATCCGTTTTGATCATTTAAGTTCATAAATAAAAATTAGTTAAAAAGATATTAATTAAAAACATCAAAATTAATGAACGCTTGTTTGAACATTTTTTATTTCTGCAAGCGTCATTTTTTTGTATTAAAAATGCCAAAATGAATGAACGCTTGCAACTATGCATTTTTTATGTTAATGTAACTTGAAACACTGTTGTTTCATTTTTTATTAATTTAATTCAATAATATAGGATTCAAAGGAGATTTACGTTTTTAGGGAATGTATTTGTAGAAAAAATAAACCGGAGGCAGGCATATGAAAATAAGGATATTTACGTTTGCTGGGGAAAGTAAGTGACAATATTTGATGAAAAAAATGGAGGCGGGCATATGAAAAAGTATGGATCCTTAGACCTCACGTGACCACACTTCTCTTCGCCAGGGAATGACGCATTATTCGAGATAGCCCGTGCAAGGCCGAGCCACGCAGCTAGTACATAATTATTAATAATCCAATTCGATAATTCAGTGTTATTTAATTTTCTAAAAAATAAAATAGTTCATATTAATAAAATATTAAATCCAAATTGGAATTATCTCTTCATTCAACAAAGCTGTCAGAAAAATTATCGTAATATTAGTTACCGACAATGGATTAAAGACTTTTCAAACTCAAATTTGCTCTCGATTGTTTTTCCTCGTTGCATCTCTTCATTTCGTTTTAATAATTACCACTATCATCAATAAATAAAACATTTTTCTAAAATAAAAAATTATCTTTAAAAATAATGAGAAAAAGCCTTTTGGGTATAATATGATACCCACGGAAATGTCTCTATAATTGTACGAGTGGACCTGTTCGGAAAAGTCATTTTCCTTATCACTCCTACGCACTCGCAAACTATATTTGTAGTTCAATTCAATTACTGAAGCCTTTGATCTGTCCGCGTCATCACTAGATTGAATAAAGCTAATTATTTTCAAGACTGCACTCGTTCGTTCTTTTAATTAAAACGTATCCTCTATCATTCCATTCACAAATAATGGATCGTTATTGAAACTCTTGAAAGAGGTTTTTCTGAAATTCTGTTTTTATCTTTAAAAGAAGCATAATTTTATGTTTGTTAGATTGCTTTTATAATTTTTAACAGTACGTTGTCACTATGTGTGGTCTATACACATAATAAAAGTAATTTGTTTTTAAAATGCTAAACCATGGAAAAAAGTTGTCTCGGATTCCTAAATATTTTTATTAAAACGTCAATTTTATTAAATTGTTACAGAGAGTCCTAAAGGTATATAATACTTCTAATAGAATTATAATTGAAGAAGTGATACTCCTGGTGTACCACAAATGTACAACACAAGGCTTGTAGAAGTTAGTATACAAAAAAATTCAGTCTGTGTACACAGTAATTCCTTACAAAAACAAAATAGAAAAACGCACGGAAGAAAATAAAAGCAATACTGAAAACAAATAACAATGATACAAAATAATTAAATGAAAAATTTAAGAAGGAGTAAAATAATAATATTAAAAAGAAAAATCACGCTGAATTCCATCAATATTAATATTTTACAAAAGAATACAAGAATAAAAAGCACAAAATATGGGCAAAGAAAGACAATGAAAATATATACAAATGAATTATTAGAGAGAAAAATGGAGGTGATATAAAAAAATCAATCGGAAAAGGAGAAAACAAAGAAATTAAAACAGAAATAATTAAAATAATATTGAGCAAAACGAGTTTACATCAGACGCATATATTTTGTGATGAGTAGAAGTAACATTATTTATATTTACAAGTCTGAGCATACACTATATGCCCAAAAGTATCCGGACACTTGCAGATTTTCACATTTTTTAGAATTTATCCGGAATGGTTTAACTGACTGCCTTTAAACTTCGGACTGTAAATAATAGACAATAACTCACATTGTACATTGAAGATTCGGTCCTGAGTGCAATTAGGGGGCTGTCTACAAACTGATGAACACAAAAATGTTTTGGGCCCACCCCGCTTCACAGAATACTGATAACAAGATGAAACTTTTAGAACTCGTAATGTTTAATGTGCATAATATTTACAGGAATTTTCGTAAACACAGCACAGATATTTGGGAAAATATAAAGGTTTTCTTAAAAAATCTCAACTTTTCCCACCTGTTTTTTGCTATTAAACTATTTCGCAGAAATTCTAAAAAATGTGAAAATCTGCAAGTATCCGGATACTTTTGGGCATATAGTGTATATAAACAATTAACGACATGTATGAAGTCTCATAACCCAAATTAATTTAAGTAAAATGTAGAATGTTTTCAGTTACTGGAAGTGTTTGAATTATTGGTTGTAACTGTGAGATTGCCAACAGAGCAAAGCATGTCATTTCGACATCTCTTCGAAAGGATGCTCTGAACTCGTTGATCGTAGCTGGTCTTGAACAACAAACATTATATTTCATTATTTCCACGAAAAACTCTATCAAGGTGAGATCCAATGACTGTGAGGCAGTTAACACAAAGTTTACAGCTGTTGATTATCGATCTATTTATACCGAAATTATTAAGTTTGAGTACCACGTCAAAATGTGATTTTTTAAAAAAAATTGTAAAATGTGTAAATAAATCATTAATATGACAAAACTTAATTGAAAACATTATTTACATATTAACTTGGTTTTTGAAATATATTTTCCTCTGGCCTTTTCCATTGCATTTAGCTTAAATGCCCTTACATTCTTACAAAAATATTCTACCAACATTATTTTAGCTGAAACCACTACACACCGCTAGAAAACAACGATGCGAAATATCTCGTAATTTTGAACCACAGTCAGATGATCAGACCAACACCTTAGCAAGCACCACACTCTCCAAACTTCACACCAGCGTAACAAAGTTTTCCACATTACAGCTGATTTATGGTTTTCTACCGCATTCGAAACCCAATTCCACTTAAGATTCGCCGTGTGTCCCGAAGTGTTGCAGGCTAACTCATACATAGGGGGCCAAACGTCCTCTCGCTGGTGTGGTGCGGAAGTTTGGAGAAGGGGGTGACAGTTCATGTGTTGTCCTCGTCATCCGATCGCTTCAAAATTACGAGGTCCGTCCCGAAATTCCATCGTGTTGTTTCAATACGGAACGTTAATATAACCAAACTAAACTACTGTGTTCCATTCAGAGTATTTGATGGAACGCATTCACGTTTCTGCCTTTCCTCTAAAATCCAGAAATTTAAAGTGAACCACCATAACACCGAGGATCGCTCCTATAAAACCAGCAAACAATAATGTTTGGAATAATTTTTAAAACAAAAAATTTCGTTGTATTCTTGAAATATGTCGACATTTTATTCCTTTTTTTATACTTATAATAGTTATAATTGTCTTTATTGTTATAAACTCCATTTGCGTTAACGCCTTTTATTCTACTTGGTTTCATTCATCATGAAACTGTAAAAAGATTTCACCTTCCAAAAAAAAAACAGCACAGAAATGGTTTTAACATTAATCTTCGTAAATGAAACAATCTTGTCCCTTTTATAAGCTTCTTATTTTATGCTTTTTATATTTTTAAAATATAGCGTAATAAATCTTTCATGGAGAATCTTCTTTCGAAATTTAAATCCTCTGAGCTTAAACTAAGTATCTTAGCTGAGAAAAGATTGTTATAAATGTCATTTGATATTTTAGCAAAATAAAAATCTTTATATTATAAGCCATACTACCCCTTTCCACAAAAAAGACAAAAATTTTTATTCATATCATGTTACTCAATTCTTTCTGACATAACTCGTGTACATTTTATGATAACAAAATAAATTCTATAAAAGTGCAAGAAAGAAGACAATAAAAATACGTAAAATGAATAAAATCGTGCTTTATATAGTTACAATTAATACAAATATATATTATTTTACAACTTTTCTATACAGTTATTTTCTTTGGGTTTATTACCATTTGTATGTCTCAATTCTCTAGGGTTATTATTTAATCATTTTTTTTTGTTTCGGTAGAATAAATAATTATAGAAATGCTATGAAGTGAATATCGTCTGCTATAAAGTAAAGTTAAAGCATTAAAATATCTATAACAGTGTTGAAAAATGTATTGAATTTAATTTTTATGTGTTTAAACGAAAACTGGTTCTTATGAAATATTCCATTTATTGTATTTAGTTGCTATTCTTAAATATTGCAAATATTTTCATACATTTTTGTTATAAAATAAAGCAAACGATTTGATGAAAAATAACTATGTTAGCAATTCGTTTTCAGATCTTTTATGAAACTCAGTATATTTTATGTTCAGATCTTTATAATGAGGTCATTTCAATAAACTTTGAAGATCATAAAAATCATTCTTTGGGGGGAAAACATATTTGCTGTACTTAGGAAAAAAACTTGCTTTTCAAGAATTCTAATTATCCGATACTCTTTGAACATTTAACAATTTGCTGTTTTCTCAGCTATTATTTTTTTAAATGGTTGTATTTTTCCTTTCTTTCTACATTCTCTTTACAGTTAACATCTTTGGATATAGTTTATGTGATGTTTTTATCTCTTTCTTTTTTTCAAAGAAGCTTGTATTTTCTTTTTTTTAATTTATGATACTCCAAACAGTCCGAATCTATGTTTTCTAGGTCATTTTTAGTAAGTACGTAGATTTTATTTCGCAAAGGTTTGAACATTCATTATAGTATTTGTGATGCGTTTCCTATTATAATTATAATTTTAAGTACTGAGGTAAGCAACTAACGCAGGAAGCATTTTTAAAAAGATTAGTATAAGGCTCACTTTTTATTTTCTTTATTTAACTGCATTGAAATCCTTTAAAATGCAAAATTGTCTTTAAATTATTCTTAATTCTTTTTATTAGCTACAAAACTGTACAAATTGGAATAAATGCCGAAGTTATACCAAAAATAAAATAGGAAAATCAATTACTAACATCTGCATTCTATAAACTGCAACTGCAACACAAAAGATTTCAGAATTTTTTTGCTACTTGAAATATTATTATATTGTGAAAAAAATAGTCAACTGTGCTTGAAAATTAGTTATAATTTAGTTATAGAAATGTCTGGGATATGTAAGGTCATCTAGAATACGAAGATTCTACATTTTCAAATGAAAAACACTCCAAAAACAGATATTAATTAAATTGTAATTTTCTCGACGTATACAACCAATGGACGAGTTTTCTGGTTTGTTTATTTTGGATTCACAGACCGTTTTCAGGTAACCCTCCGATTTAAACAATCACCAAATCCAATTAGTTAACATATCAAGCGCCAATTCAAATCATTTTTTTCTTTAGTACACAAAGCGTTGAATTTTGTGTGCTTTGAGATTGTGAAATCTTTATTATTTAAATGGTTTCTTAAAAAAAGCTTTTAAAACTCCTAATGGAACGATTGTAATTGTGTAAATCATTTTGTTAAAACTTTAACCGCTAGTTATAATCTAAATCGAATGGTTGAAAATTTAACCGCCAAATAAGCCTTAAAAGTCGCCAATAAAGCGATACGAACAACTATGACAGAATTTCCAAAAATTAGGTTCTTATTTTAAGTAAACCTTTAGAGCTACAGCAACGGGAACATGAAATTTAATAATTTCAAAGTAGCCTTAAGTAGAAAACTCTACTTTAAACATTAATTAACATCTTCAAACAGAAATTTTGAAGATTCCCAATGATTTTGCATTACCACCGGAAGTCGTTGGTTATGGCGGAAATCCTACTTTAATGCAATAAACAAAGCAGAAAATTCCTCCATACAGTCTATGGACATGAAAGTAACTTGGAATAAACAAAAAAGCCCTTCTAATTCGTAGAAAAAATGCCAAAATGTTGAAAGAGTAAAACTCCTTTGTCGAGTTCAAAGAGTTGCTTTTGTCGGAGGGCGATAATAATCAAAAATATGAAAAATTAATTAATTTATTTATTTTTCTTTCAAAAATTAATTAATTTTCCTTCTCAAAACACGCTATTTTGCCATTCAAACAAAAACAATCGAAAATAGTGTTCAATTAGCAACACAAAGCAACATGATCCATTTTTTTCCGTGGAATGAAATTAAATTTTCACTTCCAATTTACTATTTCACGACGTGAATATCAAATAAATTTATCTATATTCACATCAACTTATCGAATGTTTATCATTAAAAGTCGACAAACATGATGAAAAGGAAAATACAGGGTTTTGAAATAATTTCAGAGACTGTAGTTCTGTATCTCTACTAAGGAGAAAACCATTTGTCTAAATGTTAATCTGAGAAAGACGACGAATTATTATGAATCTTTGGCTTTCGTGTCTGCTCATTTATCACACTTATCATAATAAATACTAAAATCATTTCTCTGCGTATTATTAATTATTAAAACGGTCTCAACTTAAACATGTGTCCAGTCTGATGAATATTGATTAATCGAATGATCCTGGATAATCAAAGTAAATCATGCAGTATCAGATAATTATAAATTCAAATGCACAATTCAGATTTCAATATGCATCATTAATATTAATCAAAATTAGTGATGAATCGTGAATCTGAATGTGAATTCTGTAAATGTATTGAACATCTGAACCATTCTTCCTCATTTTCTGATCGTGGGGAAATGCAAATTATTAGCAGTTTATAAGTAAATATTCTAATTATAGAATTACAAATTTTAATAACATTAAAAATTTAAAAAATACTATGTTTAATGGTACTCATATTTCCTAAAATTTATTAGAAAAGCACAAATAGATTCTTAAGTCACTACATTAGGACAGGCTATTCTAAAATAACTAGAAAATCACCCGTCATGATATGATGTGTGCAAATTGCCTCTTAATTCGAGAGAACTCCCGTCAAATTTGACGTATTTAAATAGATATGCGAGATAAATGTTTAATATTGAATGAAAATAAATAAAATAAGCATATGTTTTATGACATTTGTATATTTCATCATAGCAAACTAATTCACGATTTTAAAGTATTAAATTATAATAAAAAATATATACAAAATATGTACATAATAATTCAATAACCATGAAATTCTCTGCTTGTCAAACGTTGTCAAAAATTTTATCAAATTATATCATCACCATTGCAATAAATAATCAGATGCATCATGGTTATTACATGAACATTAGTTAAGAGTCGAAGTGCGAGAGCTCGCATGGTTTTCGACCACTTATCTGTGTGAAAACATGTTTTTATAACTTAAAAAACTAAACATAACTACAAAGACAAACTGAATGTAGAAAGTGACTTCAGGTCGAAACTGTCAAGTTTTAATCTAGATATTGATTCTCTCTCATGGGAGGGGGCATGTCAAAAGCCCCATGGATTATTTTTATTCTGAATCTTGACCGCTTGTTTTCGAGTTTTCTTACATTGTGACAGTTAAGTAATAATAATTATGTTTTCTGCTACATAAACAATATATTTTTAATCCTTTTACAGTAAGCTTTACTAATTACTAACATATACGTCATATAATATATATATATATATATAACAAATAAGAAATAATCATAACAGAATTGTAAAAGCAACATAATCAACATAAACATTCATAATAGAAAATGTCAAGAAAAAAATCTGCGAGAAGAAAATGCTAAGAGTTCTTATATAGAGAAAATAAACAAAAGGGGGATATATATATATATAAAAGGGGAAGATAATATAAAATAATATAAAATATATTCATGCCATTGATATATATATATAACCTGTTATATATGAACAGTTAAAACAAAATAAACAAAACATAACAAAAATTCAATTCAAAAACTAAAAATTCATTAATTAAACAAATATAAATTAAGATCCTATAAATAAAAGTGCAAAACACATACAATGTGCACGTGTATAGACATGTGCGTGTGATTTAACGCGCGAAAATTTCCATGCACGACAGCTCTTCAACGCAATCGGGTTTCGAACCTGCAACCCTCCGGTCCTGAAGCCGAGACCTTACCATTAAGCAACCACGGCCTGTTGTCACAATCAAATCTACGAGAAAATGCAGGCTGCTAGACAGTCAACCCGACGAAGGATTTGGTGTAAAAATTGATAGGGGTATACAATTCTGATCATAAAACCATAAGCTAATTTTCACCCTTCTAGCTTTTTGCTTTTTTGAGTTTTCACGTCCACATGTACACGGACGAAGGGTCAGAAAGACAGATTTCCAGCAATTAGATTCATCCAAAATTTGATATAAATGCGCAATTTTGATGTAAAGAAACCATGCCATATTCCATCCATCTAGCTCTTACATGAATTACAAAAATGTTTTTTAACTCACAGAGGTCTCTAACATAAAGATTCCTCAGACTCTGCAGGTCTATTTGTTTCTTCAATTATTCTCATATATCAGAAAGCCAAAAACCAAAAAATTCTTTCAGCAGCGATATAAGGCGTAATTTAATATATTCGAAATAATTTTGCTGTAATGATATATTCGGTATAAATGTGAAATTTAAATCAAAATTGTTTATTTGTATCAAATATGACATACCAAATTTCAGCCATATAGCTCTTTGCGTTTTTGATTTATCGTGTTCACAGACAGCCAGACATAATTCCACAAACGTTTGATTTCGGACTCAAGGACGTCTATAACATGAATATTCATCAAAATCTGGGAGTCGAATGTTTTGAGGGTTTTTGAATTACCGTGTTCACAGACAGCCAGACATAATTTCAAGAACTGAGGGTTTTTTTCGGAGTCATGTATGTCTATAACATGAATATTCATCAAAATCTGGGGATTGAATGCTTTTTTGCGATTTTGAATTATTGTGTTCGCAGATAGTCAGACATAATTCCACAAACGTTTCATTTCGGACTCAAGGACGTCTATAACATGAATATTCACCAAAATCTGCGGGTCGAATGATTTTTGTGTTTTTGAATTACGTGTTCGCAGACAGCCAGACATAATTCCAAGAACTGAGGGTTTTTTTCGGAGTCAAGGATTCTATAACATGAATATTCATCAAAATCTGGGGTTCGAATGCTTTTTTGCGATTTTGAATTATCGTGTTCGCAGACAGTCA
>BGPR01034284.1:0-16558 GCA_013235015.1 Araneus ventricosus
TATGTTTACAGGATTTAATGTAACTCACAGTGAAGCCTTTGACAAAAGATTCAATTGAGTACTTTTATAGCTACTGTGTCAGACTTATTCTTTAAATACAGTTTATCATTTAACCTATATGTTGAGAATTTGCTTTTTAATTTTACGGATAATATGTAGTGAGGGTAATATTAAGGCATTATATTTACAAGCTTTGACAAGTAACTATGCATTTTGTATTCGTTCGTACCTAACTTCCCTAACACGTTATCCTACGAGATTGGGTTAAATCGAAATAAAAATAAATCATGGACTCAATTCTTTTCGGCTACTCATTATGATTAATGTGATTAATTTTTATACATGGACTGTTAATTTGCTGTTAAATATAATACTCATATAAAATCATTTTTCTTTTGTGGATTTTTATTATGTTTCATAGGGTATTAATGATTTTTATTAAAATTTCTTGTTATAAGGGATTTTAAAAACAGAATATTCAGTTTATTGATCAGTTTCCTCGAATTCTAAAACAGTTTATTTTGATAATAAAATTCTACGTTTTACATAAATGAGTTTTGAAAATTTATTATTTTCTTAAGTAAATTCAGAAACGACGTCTATTGATAAACCAAAGACTTCTGAGCTACCAATCATAAAGCGGAAAGGCTTTCATCAGAGATCTTTTAAACTTTTGCACTCAGATTTAGATATAAACTATAATTGTTTTGCTTTGCAAGAGATAAAAAAAATGTTAATGTAATTAGGTATCGCAGATTTAAGTTAGCAACATTTCATAAAACTGTTTGCATGGGGAAACTTTTCTCTTTTAGAATCCTTGCAAAAATCTCCCTTTGCTAAATGAACTAGAAAACTAAACATGGCGAACTTTGATTACAAATTTGAAGGAAAAAAACTTTTATAAGCATCAAAATATATCTTCAATAAGAAAAAAAAGGGGAAATGGAAACGTATGTTTATTTAGAATATTTTTCTTAATGCGTTTAAAATCTAATAGATGCATTGGCTGATCAGATTTAAAAATGAATGCCTGATATGCATTTAAATTATCTCTACTATTTTTCGATATTCTCATAATAATATTTATTAGCTTATTGCCAACCCTTGAAGCTGTGCTTTTGCGTTATCTGTCATATTTTAGTAATTTAAACCTTTTTTCTGATGCTAAAGACATTTTGACCTCAACATAATAAAATGGAAAATCTTCAGCTACAGCAGGAACTGAATCATCCGAGAATGAATCAAAGATTCTTTCGAATAAATTTATTACACACAACAATTAATGAGTGAATCATTGAGAGAATCAATACAGGTTTTGAATACTATTTTTTCCAATCTTTTAGGAATGAGATATTTTATAATTACAAAATACGAAGCAATATGATTACATATCTGTAGCCTTATTAGAAAATTAAATCTAAAATGTTTATGGTTTGGTAAACATTTATTATTTCAGCTTATTTTGTTTTAAGCAGCATAAAGAATTCATAAATGCTTTGATTACTAACTATCGAAAATTTCTTTCGAAAATTCATGACAAAAAAGTATAGTAACGCTTTTTTCCGTAAATAAACATTTTGAATTTAGTACTTAGAATTGTGTAAAAATGTGTAATTGTTTGCAACTAAAATAAATATATAATTTTATGATAGATGGAAGGAATTAATCCTTTAGTTGCGTACCCGTATAAATCCATGACACGCAAATATTTCATCTGTCAGCTGAGATAGAGAGGGATTTTTCTAATTTCTTTATCGTGATTCTATTTTAATGAGCAATAATTCCTCCAGGGTGCAAAAAATTGATTATATTCTATTACCCTAAACCACTTTTAATCTCAGTGACCTACTTCGCAAGGCCATATTTAGTAGTCTGGTCGATTTCGCATTTCTAGGTTACAGTTTGGAGCGAAAGCATAAAACTTCTGACAAAACAATTGATTTTATCAGTAATGGTGGCTTTGTATCCTGTCCGCAGGTTTTTTTCAGCAGAAAAGAGCCATGGTTCTATATTCTATGCAATATCCTGGCTCCTCCCGACCTAAACAGGATAGCATACATAAATTTTCAGTGACTAAAATATTCTCAGTACAAGTTTTTATAAATATTTGCGACTAAAAATAAAAAAATGTCCGCAGGATTTTTTTCAGCAGAAAAGAGCCATGGTTCTATATTCTATGCAATATCCTGGCTCCTTCCGACCTAAACAGGATAGCATACATAAATTTTCAGTGACGAAAATATTGTCAGTACAAGTTTTTATCAATATTTGCGACTAAAAGTAAAAAAATGCCCGCAGGTTTTTTTCAGCAGAAAAGAGTCATGGTTCTGTATTCTATGCAAAATCCTGGCTCCTCCAGACCTAAACAGAATAGCTGACATAAGTTTTCAGTGTCGAAAATAATGTCAGTACAAGTTTGTATCAATATTTGCGACTAAAAGTAATTCAGAAAACCATCTTGATTCGAAACTATTCATTAATAATTTTCAGATACATACGTATCATTGAATTTCTTTTTGTTTATCACTGATTAATACAAAATTGTCCTATTTTACTGAAAGGTTTTTTTTTCTCACCGACCAGGGTTTACGAAGGGTAGAATTTATGAATCTCTGATCTCAGTAAAAGACAGAATAAATTGCATTTAGTTTCATTTGAAATATTTGGACCTCAATCAGGAATTTTAATTTAGTTGAAACACAAAATTTATTATATAGTCTGACATTAACAGCCATATAATTTGGATTGTGCTTGAATCAGTACTAATCTAGGTATGATATGTCTATTCTTAGTTTATTAGTCACGAAATCAAAAACACTTTAGAAGACAAATATAATGGAATCTGTAATTACTTTAACTTCGCTCAAAATTTTCAAATCAAACAACATCAAACACTTCCACAGTATCCTTTGAAATGCTTTAAAAATTTCTTGCGAAAACGAAATCAAAATAAAATTTTATAAAATAAGTTATTTTAATGAGCTTTAATACCTTGAAAAGTCCCCCAAAGTAAACAGTTATTTCAATTCTTTTTTAAAATACTTATTTCTGCGAGTTTTTCTGCAAAAATTTCTGTGAATTTTACGGGTACTTTAAATTAAAATGTAAATTTTACTAATGGTCACTTCAAGTTGCTGACCTTCTTACTAATTATCTTTTTCTGATAGATTCATGATTAATGTTTTCATCTTCGGAACTTTTCAAAGAATTTTTTTCCTGTATATAAAAAATCTGTTCCCTTTTCCTTATAAAAGTGTATAATTAACGTAATAATTGCTCGTATAGCTTAAGTAATATTTTTACTATGAAACTTTTCTTATATCAGGATTTTACCGCTCAAATTAATAGTTACAGTTCCTTCTACTCTGATATTAAAATAGTATTTCTTAAAAAGCGTTTAACACATTCTTCCGGACTATCGACACTTTATGAATAAGGAGGGCCCGCTCCATATCCCGAGACACAATGGTCGCCACGGGCAACCCGAAAAGGGCGTGTTGTTGTCACGTGACCTTGTGGGTGGAGAAATGCGTCTCCATGGATACGAGGAGAAGCGGCCGTCACGTGACGAGCGGCTTTCTTATTGTTTGTTAGATTTTTTTTTATTCTTGCCTTCCACTTTCTCTCCTCGAGCGTGATTCTTATTTCATACCTGAAGTCCAGAAGTGGGAGACGCGAACGGAAAATATGTTCGCAGAAGGATCTTCGCGGAAGGATGTGACCGAGAATCGAAGGATGATGCGATCTGGGCTTTGATTGAATCTTGCCATAAATAATAACCATTCCGAAGGGTCCTCACGGGACATGGGCGATCCTGACTCGAACTGGAAGAATATGGGGCACAGTCAGGAGTACGAAGACGACAAGCAGGACACATATAAAAAAGAAGTGAAAGGCGCTAAAGAGCCTGAATCTAACAACACCCAACAACCTATTCGCAAAAACCGTTCGGAAGTATTATTGGCGATGAGGGATGAGTTTGTTGACCCGATTAAAAACCGACCTAAAAGTGAAGCCTTAGTTGTGAAAAATAGTCGAGTGGCTTGCGTGTCCATTGAAATAGATCCAGCGACAGACGATGATGAGAGCAACAAAACCGACAACCTGCCAGTGGATATCAACAAAAACAATGAAATACCTGAAATCGGAGTTAAAGGACCCTTGAAACGTCAGAGCAACGTTAAAGAAGACGTGGTTGAAAGTAACGGCAGTGTCTCTTCGAGTATCCCCATCAAGAAAAGAATATTGCAAAAGCAGCCACGCGTTGAGAAAAATTCACCAGTGGATAACAAATCTGAACTATCTTCGCCAGTGGATAGAAGTGAGCAGTCTTCGCAGCCATTGAAGGCTGTCAGAGGAAAACTTGCCGCGTTTTTATCAGCAGGGCACAAGAAACCGCAGAAAAGTTATTCCTGTCCTCAGGATGATGATTATGTACCGAAAGGAATTAAAAGACAGTGCATGTCTTTGGATAACGATTCTGAGCCTCCGTCCGTTACCAATGGAACGGAAAATCCTCCAACCATTCGACACCGACCCATGTGTTTAAAATCGAGCTTAAAGAGCGATAGTGTTGAATCGCCCAATCACAATCATGTTAATTCGCAACAAACGCCTCTTCCTAGCCCTCGCAAACCAGGGGTTAAGCTTGTTGTTGATGATATTGACAGTGCCTCAGCAACGGCTAGAGAAAGAAAATCGGTGGTTTACAGTAGGAAAAATAGCCTTATGCCTCAGGTAAATAATATTTTTCCGATTACTAGTTATCTTCCAATCAATTATAATTTTTAGATGCTAATATACAGATACCTTACACTATTTAAAGAACTTTGAACAAGTAAAAATATTTTTTAAAGAAATTATGAGCATAACTGTGAAGAGAAGAATACATAAAAAATTCAGTAATAAAAAATTTGTAGTATTTGACAGTAAATCATAGTATTCTAATCTGGGAAAATTTATTAACTACAATAATGTTCTTAGGAATTAATTGTTATTATTATTATTTTGAGTATCTTCTTAAAGTGTAGAATCCCATTTTCTTGACACATGAAATTTGTATTTTCCAAATAGTTTTAGTAACTTATTACAAATAAATCAGGTTCATTGCACTTATAAACTAAGATGAAGTATCTGTTTGGATTGTTTCGTATTTTGATCTTTATTGATATTTTCATGTTTTAGATTCATTAGAATTCATTGAGATATTTTTGAATTCATTAGCAACAAATTTAGACCATATGTTATACATTTCTTACATTTCACCAATGGGTTTCGTGTAGTTAAAGTTTTGTACAATTGTTGTAACCCAGATGCTTTAAAATGTTAAAGTCACTAAATTTTTAAAAAAATATTCTCTCAAAAAACTGATTAAAAATGACTTGAAAAAGGATTATTATTCTATGCATTTTGAAAGTAAAATATGTTTACAAACCCTTAAGACTACCATATATATATTTTTTCGTAATTCATTTGAGTTTCTAATTTACGGTCCTTTTACTCCATTTTCTTACATTCAGCTTCTTATATAAATCATCCAATTATCGACTTCTAAAACTCAAGTAATTAATTTGAAAGAGAATTTTACACGCTAAATTTGGCACAATATAAGGATACAGCAAAAATTTTAAAATTTTTTTATTTTTTTTAACTTAAAAAAATGCTCAGAAATTTATTTTCCTCTTTATTTTCACAAGTATAAGAAACTTATTAGGCATGAAGAAGTTTAAACAGTCTAAAATTTGTCAACAAAACGTATAAAATTTGAGTTCTGAATTAATGTGACAGCAAGTTTTCCTGCCGAAAACTGAGGTTTGATTAGTTTAAAATACTATAATTTCTCCAGATATTGTCCATAAATTTGCTGAATTTTCCATTTCCCATTTCGTGAAACTATAATTTAAAAAATTTATTAAAAAATCCTTTAATAATGATCAAAAGGAATATTTCAAAGCCTGACAAAAACAAAGACTTTTATAGGCAACTTATAAAAAGTTACCTATAAAAGTAACTTATAATGTTTTATAACATACAACTTTCTCGTCTCTGCAGTTACACATTAACATTCGAAATTGCAATTTTTGTTCAAAAATTGGTTTTTATATTGCAGAATATAGTAAATACAAAATAAATACAAATGCATTAAATTAAAGTATTAAGAATAATTAGCAAGTAGTGTAGCGCTCATAAAAAATTCGAATTTTGCAGTATTTTTAATTTTAATGCAAGCAATTTAGGCGAATGTACAATTCTATAAATCCTATTAGATATGAAACGTAGATTACAAACTTTCAGGCTAATTTAATTAAGTACTAATAATTCTCAAATTGAGCAACCATCTATATTAAACGTAATTAAGATTTTAACTAAAGTTAAGATTTTAACTAAAATTTGAAAGGTAAATAAAAGATATCTTTCAGATGAAAAATTGCGAGGTACTATTTTTCTTACTTGTTCATTCAACTACTTTCTTACTTAGAATTACAATATTTTATACTTCTACAGAAAATTATTAAACGTTTTTGCTTTCTAAATAGTTGTTTCTAATTATTTTTCATACTAGAAAAAAAGAAAAGAAAATTAGACCACACACATTATCAGTCAGTGTTGAAAAGCATTTGGTTGTTATAAAAACTATACGTTATCACAATTGGATCATAGCTATCAAGAACAAATATAAAAACAATATGGTTATACTTCTTGTTTTGAGTTCTAGGTTGTGTTTTAACCATTTGCGCTTCTTCAGATGTTAGTATCAGGTAATGTAGATGTCGTAGTTAGCAAATTTGCACCAACACGAGAAATTAGTTTTAAAACACAAAATAAGTCTATTATGTGTGAGGATATGTACCTACAAAAGGCTCGATAGCAAAAGAACTTTCCTTTATTTCCCCTCATTCCTGATACGTTGCTGTGTGTCCAGTTAGGAAAGAAAAACTGTTCTTCGATCGTTTCCGAGTAATAAATTATGAATGAAACATTTTTGCGTGCGGAGTAGTTGCCCCGAAATTATTTATTGCATTACAAAAAGGCGGTGACACGGGGTTCAGTCCAGTTTTTTGGGGAAAGCAGTTATACCCTAAAATGACCACGCCCTCCTCAGCCTGACAAGGTTGCGTTTAAATTTTTTTAATTAATAGAGGTGATTAAAGTGGCAGTCGTAAATATAGAATTATTTGTAAGCAATCCTATTCAAAACAAATAAATGTACTGTAGTAGCAACTGATAAATGGCGAACAATTGACCACGTTTAACGAAATCGCACATAGGGTTTCAGGTCAAGTGATATAAAATGGTAAAGGTTTAAAAAGGTAATGTGAGATATGACATAATTCAATATTTATCGCAAAAAGATCTAAATTTAGTGTTGAAACAGATTGTTTCAAGGAAAGGTGGTACATATTGGCCCAGAAACATGACGGCACAAAGAATGCAGATTACCTACTCACGAGACACAATCCGAAGAGGCATGTGAGTAAAGAATATGCTGCAGTGCGATGCAACTTTTCAGACATCGTTGCATGCTTTGAATGATGTGATCAAAGAGGTCTTGAGATAAGTTTCCGACTCTCTGTTTTCACAGAATGAATGAGGGATTGCAAATTTTGTTGGAGGATATGGGCGAATAGCAAACTCTCGATCGTATGCATCACATATATTTTCTAGAGCTAACATATCATGCGAAAGTGCTGAACAGATGGTACGATGAACACCCTCGCTGCCCAGGCAATCCGACACGGCGTCTGAGCGGAGACAGGACACGTTATCTATCATCCATGAACATAAAACTTTCGCTGACAACAGAACGGAAAAGGCACAAACGAGGCAGCAGAACATAAGCAATTTACCATGAAGCGGCCATAGTTCTTGATTCTGACACATGCCGTGGCATGCGGCCAGTGACAATAATGCATATTTATGCCTTGATGCTACAAAAACCATATAGGTTCCTTTCCTGGATATTTTCTGGGAGAAAACCACTACCGACTTCACCGCAACTCCCACTTATGAAGAAATCATTGGTAAATCAGTCCATGGTCCAATGGCGATTAAGACAAGACCATTGCAAGCAGATGTTACGGCGAAATCTTGCAATTTGGACGTACACACCTGTCTTCGAATGTACAGTCCAGGCCCTTGAGTCTAAATCATAAGATTAACATTACCCATTCATAGCTTTGTTGCTTCGGTTCCTTTTTGATACTAGGGTGTTGTACCAACCGTATTGGCCATCGTACTGGGGGAATGATTTCCTGTCTTGAGCCTACTATACTGCCCACCTGTTTGAAGAGATTCCCAAAGTCTGGAAACAACACTCTGGGTGATGTCGAATTCCATGTTACTTGTCACCCTTCCTTCAGCTTTTTAATAATGTCCGTGCGTAAAATCATCTAAATAATGTTTGCGTGGCATGTCTTTACTTTCCAAAGTACAAAGTTTTCGCGGCCTAATGCCATGCCCAACACTCACTGGCTCTACGAGCAGAATGCCTGCAAACTGGTTTCTACATGGTCACGTTACCAACACGTTCAGTAATCAAAATTTGCATCACTATCTTGATTCTCAATGGATCACACCTTCATGTGAATTCCCACAAGTTGTTGCTTTCGATTTTGCATCTGATATTGCTTACATAAACCGCAAATCCCCACAGTGTCAGAAACATCTATCTTCGGGTTTTATTCAGCAGTGTAAATTCATTTCTTCTTTTCCAGCTACATATAATACCAAATAAATTATAAATATAATGTATCAAAAAATCTGGTAATCATAAATAGCATTCATTTGGCACTTAAATGTTATTTTGTGATTTTTTTGAGACTAACAATCGGAGAATATATTCTGCATTTTAAACTTCACCTTATACGTTACTAATTAGCCATCTGATTGCTTGACAGTTGTTTTTTCTCATTGTTGTAGAAATCATTTTTTGACAAACTAATTAGCGTTATCAATTTTTTTAATCTTATCTATCCTATATCCCTTAACCCTATTTTTACATAATAGCATTAAGTGAAAACGTTGATTATCTACACATCGCTCTTAAAAGTGATTAAAGCAAAAAAAATTGTTATAGAGTAAACACTAGAAGAAGTGAATGCCCTACACAAAATAATCTTACAATATCAATTTTTTTTAGTTGATATATTTATTTAACTTCTGTCAAATATATTATTAGACACGGGAAAATTTAATTTCAAACGAAACTGAAAAATAATAGCTTTTAATTAGCCCTTTTATTAGGACAAGGAAATATTTTTATTGTTCACCCTAACACCTCACATTTTTAAAAAAATCAGATTATAAGAAATTTTAAATAGAAGATATTATTATGTTTGTTGTGAGCCATTTCGTTTATGTTCATAGCAATACAAATAGAATTTGTGGATGTTATCTGAGAAAAAAATTTGGATTTTTAAATTTTTATTTATCATTATTTGAACTTATATTATTTATTATAACCTCATGCTATATCTGAAAATTTTATGAAGTACCGTTTAGGTATGGTTCAAATGATATAATTGGAAGTAAATGTTCCGAGGTAGGCCTCTTGCGACATTATAGAGACAAAAACGGAACCTGTTTCAACATTAGAATGAACCGATTTTTTATTTTAAGAGATACGACGGAACGAGAAATATGAAAATTCTTAAATATAACCTGATACGATTAGAAACTCACCACCACCATATTAGCATATAATTAATTACTCACTTAGTCAAAGGTAAGCTGTCAATAAAAACTGGATTTCATTACAAATTCCTCCTTCGAATTTAACATCACCCCCATCCCTTCGCTCCAATGCCGTTATAAAATAATAGACAGCAGTTGCGTCATTTCCTTAACAACATTAATTCCTCGCGCTCTCCAAGCTACCTATCCGCCCAAAAGTCACGCGAAACCGAGTGATCACGAGCCACAAAACCACCACTCCCAGCCAGAATCGGGTTTGTGTCTCCGCTCCTCATCCTCCTCGTTGGAGCACGCATAAATACCTCCTAAATGCCATCATCAAGAGGCAAAAGCTCAGCCGCTGAATTCTCCACCTAATTCGCCCAGATCCCTGGGCGTTCTCATTAATTGCAGAAGCTCCTTAATGATGCGTCTGTTGCCTTTAGAGACGATCTAAACAAATGCGCTCCATTGTGAAGACCGTTCACCTCCATTATGAAGCTCATTATTCACCGGGAGACCACCATCGCTGATTAATGGTCCGCAAAAGATAAGGAATCTGAGAAACAACACCGTGCAGCTGGCTCTGCATGGTGAGAGTCGTAAAAATTCACGGGGACGCTACGTTCTGCAGATTTACCTTTTCTTCGAGAGGAAACAAATCGTCCCGCCAGAGCTAAATGTGAGTTGAATAATGCGATTGTGCGTCTAGGACCTTCGGTACAGTCTTGTATAATTGCAAGCAGTTAGTGATTAATATTGTTATTGTTGTATAACTATGCCATTGGGTCCCAATATATTTTTACAATTTAAAAAAAAATATTTACAGAATTTATTCTTGGGATTTAATTAGTTAAATCGATGTTCGGTTCGGAAACTGCAACATGGAATGATGGTGAAGTCAATTGTGATTTTGAAATCGTGATAAGGCATTTGTGCTAGCTTAATAATTGTTGTGCTAGCAATAACATTTGTACTAGCTTTCGATTTTTATATCGTAGAACGTTGGGGTCTCTTAAGTCACTACAAACACAGCATGTATTATAAGCCATGCAAATGCGAAGCGATTATAGCAGCACTGCAAAGATATCATTGCACCTTAAACATATTACCTATTTTTTTAGGAAAATTATCCATATATTGTAAATATGCTGAATTATATATTTTTAAATAAAATAATTACTGATTTACACCCAATGAAAAATACCCCTATAAAGATTTAGCAATGAGTTTAATATTCTATGTTCCACATAGAGCAACTAAAATAGCTAATATGTTTAAAGATTAAAGCTGTTCACGAAAACGTAAAATCTAATAATATAAAACAAGGATCTTTATAAAGTAAATAATATATAATTATAAATAAAATTTTTAAAATAAAAATTCGATTATTTGCTTTATTCAAACAATTTTGTAATTCATGTTAAAGAATATTATGGATGAGAATTGATATTGGCATTTGATCATACAAAGCTTCACAGTGAAATGAATGAAGAATTCCGCAAATTTAGTTGTATTTGAACGGATAATTTTTAAATCATCTTGAACCATTTCATGTTCTTTAATCATCTCAAAATTACTGTCGTACAAATTTAGCCTCGTATGAAAATTCTTAGATAGTAACTGGGCTTCAAATATTTGTATAACTATTTTTATAAGCTTTAAAAAGCATGATCCATAATTGATATAAAGAAGTTAGTGTGCATGCTTTTACTTAAAACGCAGCTGTTTTTTGAATTCTAAACGAATATGGTGTTTATGAAAGCATCCTTAAAATTTACGAAATTTTTAAAAATATTTTTTATCTCTGATAGAAATCGAGAACAAACGATGAGTATTCATGCATACGAACGTGATACACATGCATTTATAATGAAGATTTACAAAAGCGAAGATAAATTCTTATTCTACAAAATTTACCAACTTGCTTTAATTTTTTTAATGAAATTGTCGATAATATTTATTATTAAGAACAATGTTTAAAAGTAAGAAATATGCAAATCATAAGAAATTATTAGAGCTCTTCTTAAATTTTCCAATATACTTGATAGAATTTTTTAAATTTAGTGAATAAAATTTCACTCCAAATGTAGCATAATTTAGAGAAATTTAATTTTAAACATTTTAATTATACGTTGTATCGTTTTCCAGATTAGTGTCAAAATAATAAAATTAAAAAATGTTCACAATCTTCCATTTGCAGTATAATTCTAGTATCATTAAGGTAGCTAAAAGACGGAATAAAAGCAAGATGAGTTTTCTTCACTGTCTATGAGGTTTTCTCTCCTTATATATTTCTGGTTCTTGATTGTGATTATCTTCCCGCAACTCATTATAATTCTTTCAATGCCTTCAATGTCCGATCTTGTTTCCTGACTTTGGCGTTTTGTGCACTTCCTTAGTGACATTTAGGTTTCCAAAAATAGATCCCTGAGGGGTAATCAAAGTTCCAGATTAGGAACAGAACCAAAAATAGTACTTTCGCGGATTCCCGTCTTATTTCTTTATTTACAAGAAAGCGAGTGGAAACTTATTAAGAACGACACAGATGCAAGGTATTAAGAACATGATGGCTGAAGTAGCTGAATTATTAGCTCGCGCAATATTTAATTTTTGTAATTTCTTTTTTCACATCGTATTCTTTTATTATATTTAATTTTATTTTTAATTTTAATTTTACTGGGAGCTTTTTTTAAAATTAGTGGAACCGTATTTTTACTTTCATTATGAGATAATCCGTTGCACTAAATTTCAAACAAAATAAATATAATTTGAAATTTAGAATTTGCGTTTTTTTTATTTGATATGCTAAGCAAACCTTTTGTTGCTTCATCTCCGATCAGAATTATATGTAGGCAACATATCGTAAACTGTACCTTTTCTTTTTAGTCGTATTAAACGCAATAAATAGATAAAAAAACTGTGACATATAATATTTTTTACCAGAATGGTATAGTTACTATGAATAAAAAAAATCTACTTTCTGAATCTAGATTTGATTTATTTTATTTTCGTATTTTTATATTCAATGATTCAAATTAGCTAAGCTGTCAGATAACCACAATTTGATCAAAATTTGTCAAGTTACATTTTAAAGGAAATATAATTTTACTTTTGGTACTTATTATTCAGGTCTCAGTTGACTAATTTAAATATTACAATCCTATATTTATGATATACGGTGCGTTATTCAATTTAAAAAGAGATGAAAAAATTGTTTATAACAACTATTATAATATTCTTGTTGCTTAACTATATTTTTGGCTCGTTTCTTATAATCTTATAATTAGAAAACAAGTGAAGTATTCAAACTTAATGAAGAATTTCATTACAGTGTTTACAGCATTTCCTTTAAATATCCCATAAGTTATATATGTACAATTAATTTTTGCGCAAATTATTCTTTAAAATATTTACATTTTTTCAATTGATATATAAAATGACTTTTAAATCTCTAAAAATAGTTCATTATTTCAAAAGAAATACACTGTTTCTCACAGTCAGGTATTGCAATTTTAAAGGAAGTTTAAGGTTTTTTTTAAAAAAATCCCATTTTAAAACCTGAAATTGATAAACAACACAAGCTATTTATAGTAGTGTACAATTTTTCAAATGTAATGAATTTCATCTTAATATAAGTGAGTAAATCTTAAAAATATTTTAAAAACAGCATGATAAAATAATAATGATTTATGTCTTGATCTCCTCAGTTTTCCTTAAAATATTTATCATATTAAAGTTTCCAAATTATTTAATTTACATTTTAAGTGAAAAAGATTTCAGTTATTCGACTTATATTTCAACAAACTTCTGACCATATGCCAATGCTTTGGAGAAGCATATTTAAACCCTTTCTACCCGACTTTTGCATGATTACAATTTAACTATGAAAAGTAGCTTAATTTAATGCTGACATACTAAAAAAAGTATACTAAGAGTTTAAAGATTTGATTTTTCCCGTTTCCTGGAAGTCTCCTGGAAAAATATTTCCTATTCGTATAGACGACTGGGATTATTCCAGTAAGACATCTGTAAAACTCTCTTTCCTACCATAAGATTAGCATGGCAGTGAAACAACTTTACAGCTTCGTAACAATAATCTTGTTACTAAGACATCAAAAACATAAGTCCGCTATTGGCAATCTGAGAGCGTTTCCAAGTTTTTTTATTCATAATTTTATTCCCTAATTCCTTAAGAACGCTGAAAACATAAAAACCCATATAAAAGTGGAATTTATTTACCAATGGGGAATGAAGTCTCATCTCCGGGATGTGTATGCCCATTAGGGTCAAAAGGGATATACAACAAAAGGGCCGATACAACATGAATCCTTCAGAAAATGAGAGCGTAAAATATCTATTTTCTTTTATTCGCAAGCAGAGAAAATTTTCCATCTTCATCTTGTGCAACACTGAAAAGGAAAATACATATATTCAAACTGAAATGAAAAAGATTTTGGAACGGAAAATATCTCTCTTTTTATTTACGACAGAGCAACGCCAAACCATTGGCTTTAAGCCAATCTTATAATGGTGCCAGATTTCCAACAATTATAAGCTTTAAAATAATTCAGGCATTGAATTGCAATTCTGCGAACATCACCCTGCATCTGCAAATTCATTTCATTTTGCTAAATGGATTGAAAAATCCAATAATAACCTTTCTTTTCAATGATCGTCCATTCTTCTCTTCCTTTTTTAATTCTACTGACTTCTTTTTTTATAATACTTTATACCGTCGAAAGGAAAATAGGAGAAATTGATCGTAATTATGGCATACCAACGTCAAACAATATTTTGAGGTATATCTTTTTTCCCACGAAGCAGAGAAAAAAATTATGTTGCTCCGTTTTCTTAAATTTAATTATTGTATTATAAGTTTGCTCTGTGATTTCTGTACTACTAATTGCAGCTGCTAAATTTTGGACAACAAATTAAATATATTTGGGCTCGGTATGCGATCGTGAATCCGAAATCCATAAAATGATATTTGATTCCTAATTGTATAGATACTTCCAATTATAATACTATAATATGGTTAAGCACGATACATAAAATTATTAAATTATTCTTTTTTAGGTTCGATATTTCCTTTTATTTTCGATAAATCTAAACACTTTGAAGATTTTAAAGTAATTTTAAATCTAATCAGAGTAACATTCCCATTATATTTCCATAGCGAGTGGAGTTGTTCGATTTTCTACTGTTACCATGAATAGTTTATTGGTGCATTTTTGAGATTTATTTCTTTTTTTTCCAGTTTTTATGAAGCTAGAATGTAAACTTTGAGAAGTTTATTGTACTTCATATACCTTATGCGTTTGTTATCATCAGTGATATTTTTTGAATGAAAGTGCTTAAATTGTATGAAAAATTTTTTAAATAGAAATGAATAGAAAAGAAATGCGATAGCTTAGGCTAAGAATACATCAGAATAAAACTTAAATGGTCTAAATATGTGAATGAAAAAAATGAGCAAATATATATATACATATTCCAAACAACCAAAATTCAAGTAACATTTTCAATATAAACACTTATTAAACTAATAATTAAAATTAAAAATAAAATAATGTTACCTTATTAATAATCATACAATGAAATACAAAAAGATAGATTAAAAACTAATGTATTAATACTAGTTATATTATTATTACTATGAAAAAGACAACCCAGAAATTTGAATTCCAACAATCAAATGCTTATCAGCCTTGGGAACTGATATGTCGCATTAATTCGAATTTCAAAGGCGCCAACCCTCTGCGAAAGCCAATTGTTGGGAAAAAAACAAATAGTATGGGAGTAAATCTCCAAAATATTTCAAGATAAGAAACGAGAAAAAATAACTAAATGCGTACCAATATATATATATGAGCGTCTTTCTCTGTAAGTAATTTTGATCAACAAGATTTTTTTAATTCACCAGAAGGTGTTTATTGTTTTATAAAATCAATATAATGAAATATTCTTCATTGAAAAGTAGGTTAATGTACTTCCACATATGTTAATGTTTCCATCAATGAACTAGCCCTCGTGATTTTAAAACTGAATCCAGTACAACCCCGGTTAACCGAAATTTTTTTCGGTTGAGCCATGAACATCTATTATTATTTTGTATCTAATTACAGTAGGTAATTCTGAAATATTTCGAGTGTAAAACGAATTCAAAACTCTCTTTGTAGGCTACACTTATGTCCTTTATTAAAGTTCACCCTCCGTCGGACGCAATGCGTCTTTCAGGCACAGGTAAACAATACCGTAACTAATATTGTTAATGCTCATTAATTTAAAATTTAGCATTATAAAATTAATCGCTGACCTTCTTAAGAAGGCATAAAAGAAAAGATCTGGGAAAAATTTTCAAAAAATATCTCACCTTCGCGATTATCTCCGTGCAGTACAGTTCGTGTTTTTAGGATTTGCGATTTCAGAGGCATTTCGGATAACTCGGGTTTCGGTTAACCGGGATTTCGGATAACTCGGGTTTCGGTTAACCGGGATTTCGGATAACCCGGGTTTGTTAGCCGGGATTTCGGATAACGCGAGTTTCGGTTAGCCGAGGTTTTACCGTATCGCTCTAAAAATCATTCGCAAACATGGAAAAGTTACTTCCGAGTGGGGCTTCTAGCTCTCTCCTCGTAATTTACTATTAGACAAATAATAAAATTCAAACGCAAGGAACATTCTTAGGCTCATGGAATTTAAATTTTAAGGTAAGCGTTTCTAACGAAAATGTGCAGTAGTTTCCAACTCTTTAAAGTTAAACGTTAAAAGAAGCGGATAGAAATCCCCAGTTTTGTTACCATCTACTTCGTTTTCCTTTCTTTATACAGAGTGGTAATGGAAAAATTGTTTCTTGACATTCTCTCCCAAAATCCTGACGAGA
>BGPR01034285.1:0-16557 GCA_013235015.1 Araneus ventricosus
GGGCGAACGTATGACGTGCGACGCCGACCGTAAGGCCAAAAAAAAGGCGAACGTCTGACGTGCGACGCCGACCGTAAGGCCAAAAAAAAGGCGAACGTTTGACGTGAGACACCGACCAAGAAGGGGTTAACACTGTATTTCGTAATGCTGCATATTTGCACCATTTTAATATTTGCTTTTTTCAAATTAATTTTGAGTGATTTAATAATCTCTATATATAAAAGAGGAAAGTATGTGTGTATTCGTTCGTTTTTTGGTTCTTTATGCACATCCACACCGTTTGACTTCGGACGACTAAATTTGGCACAGTGATGGATTTGCCCAAGAGGGAGCTAATGCCGTAAAAATTTTAAAATCCGAATTATATTTTTATTTATTTAATGAAATAACGAAAATTAAGCTATTTTTAGACGTTTTTCGCCAATAAGTTCTGAAATACTTATGGAACGAAAATTATTTTTTACATCACCTTAAAGAGCAAATAAATTATCTTTTTAGAGATACCATTTTAACTGTTGTATAAATTTTTTCTCTAACTATAATTAATGTTTCAAAATTCATTTTAAACTCAAATTGCAACAATGCTTTTATTGTTATAAAATAAAATTCAAACTAATATACTGCTTCATCAAATCCTTTATTCACGTGTTTTTACCACTGTTAAAGCTAAGAAAATATTGCTTTGATTGGTCAAGGAAGACATCTTACTTCCACTGTTATTTCGTAGCGTGTACTGAACTTTTTATTTCCGTTAACCTTTTTAACCTTTTTTATTTCGCAGCTTTTATATGCTCTCAAATATCCAATGGCGTTAGTTTAGTTAATACACGATGTGCGTTTCAGTTTGTATTTATTTATAGTATTAATAGAGAGTATTTATATTTAGTTTTTATTCCCCTAACTAAAGTTAAAAGTATTCTTTTCGTACGATTGAGAATTGGTCTCGAAAGATTGACTTTCTTTATCTGATTTATAAAACATATTATTTAGAAGCTTCGCAATAACCAAGTATATTTGTACATAGTAAGACTGTATTAGTTATTTAACTATATATTGTTTAAAATAAATGCTCTTTTTTTATTTTCTCTCATTTTCAATCAAACCATACTGTTATAAGGTGATAAAAAGGCTATATTTGAAAGATTATAAAGATGGTTAAAAGATTAAGATGACAAGAAAATATTCAAAGCAGATTTACGTTTGTTGGGGAAAGTTGGTGACAATATTTTTAGGGAAAAAAACAGGAGGCCGGTATATGAAAAAATAAGGATCCCGAGCAACGCCGGGTTTTCAGCTAGTATAATCTACAATAGATAGTTTGGGTCTCTTAGGCTTCCAAGAAAGTTAGTTACCACTAGATAATTATTAAAAGAAATTACTCAATACATTTTTCAGTTGAAGTGGAAATTTTTTTTTAACGTAAGTTATCGTTTTTAATTAATGAATTTCAATTAAAATTTATGAATAGCATGAATCTTTCAATTATTTTTTGTTACAGTGTTTCACTTGTATAGATTTCTACAACTGCGACTATTATATTCTTTTCTCTGTTTACAAAGTTGCCATCTGTCTCAAACAACAACAAAATTTTCAATTGGCACTTTTAAAAAATTTCTGATCTTATAAATAGGGAGTTTAATAAGTATTTGTTAAATGGTTGTGAGAAGTTAAATTTATATTTTATTCTCGTACATAAACGATCAAATAAACTAGTCAAACTTCTACCGAAAAGAGAAAAACCGTTGAAGTGAAGTTATTTGAGATCAATTTAACTTTCTGTCCGTTGAAATGAAGGCATATTTATTCATATGCAGAGTAAACATGGATTGATGGTTTCCTACATATCGCAGTCACGTAAGTAAATGGATTACCCATAACCAGCACTTATTATTCACTCGGAATAGTTAAAGTTTATCACTAGTGCGATACATTTTATTTAAAACTGAATGCCATATAAATATTTAATGTCGGTGAAAGTAGATTTTTGCATTTTTTAAAGACGAAAAAATTTCAGTGAGACGATGAATTATCGATAAAAGAATGCTAATAATAATAAAAATGATTAATATGAGAATAAAACCTACGGTTCAATTTTTCTCTTTTTAAGAATTGATTTTTTATGTTCAAAATTAATTCGTGGAAATTCTCTATAGAAATATAATATTTATAACAACACCTTTGTAAGGGTAAAGGACAAATATAAGGAGCTTCACTCATGAGTTAAGGAATTACTTCAGGATAAATAAGACATAATTATTTACCAATCGACCGATTTCAGTTTAATAAGTATCGTGGAATTATCTCTTTCTTTAATTAGAATTTTTTCCGTTGCTTTGTGATATATTATTATCCTCAATATTTATTCATAGCCTGACTAATTATTTATATATTTATTCAACCGACGAACCATGAGAGGACTAACATATAATGTTTAAATAGTCATTGCCGCTGTACATATTACAAGACTTAATGTTCTTTACATAAAAATATTTTACCAGATTTTAGGTAGATTCCTTAAAGGAACTCTACCTATTGCAATGGTTCTCATGACACGACTTTCGGAAAATTTCTGCAGATCTTCACCGATCATGACCCCTAGAACCCAAAACCACCCTTCGTTAAAAAGTTTATATATATATATAGGTGTATATATATGTATATATATATATATAGGTATAAAGCTTTTTCCCATGTTATCTTGTGAACACGATAACTGGAGTAATTTTCATGTAAATTTAAACAGCATGGGATATGTTGTAAGAATAGTGAAAATCTCGGTCGAGTTCGTAGATGGGCTATCCAGCTCAAAGAGGGTGGAAATGGTGGGGGGTGGAAAATTTCATTTTTCCCATAATTCCTTTACAATTGAAAATAGAAAGAAGATTCAAATTAGGCGAATTATTGCCTTATCATAACGAACAATTTTTGCATTTAAACTTTTTCGATAGCTGCAATTTCTTAGAAGTTATGAGCTGAAAAGTGATTTTCCCCTCCTTCCCCTCCTTCCCCTCCTCTCCCCCTAACTTAAAGTGCGTTTTAACCTATGCATGTTACTCCTTGTTAGAAAGGTCTCGTCATTTGTAGTCTTTTTCACCCGCTTTCATTCTTGTAGCTCTAATCCTTATGAGAATATAGGGCGAAATGTTTTTCCTTATTAGTAGTAGAGACATATATATATATATATACAACGCTTTTGCCCATGTTATCTTGTGACACGATAATTAGAGTAATTTTGATTAGATTTTAACCGGCGAGGGATATGTTGTAAGTTCGGTGAAAATATCGACCAAGTTTGTAGATGGGATAACCAGCTAAAATGGGGTGAAAATGATGGGGGACTGAAAATTTCATTTTCCCATAATTCCTTTACGATTGAAGATGGAATGAAAACTCGGAATTGCTGAATTATTGCGTCTTTATAAAAACAACTTTTGCATTGAAACTTTTTTGATAGTTACAATTTTTACCACGTTTTTATTAACTAGCTTTCTTGTCTGTCTGTTCGGTATAAATTTTGCAATAAATTTTAAACTAACTTCCCGATGAGCTGGAGACTTGAAACATAGCTCAGAACTAGATGACAATGCAATATTATTTCGCTTTCTTGTCTGTTTGTCTGTCATTTCATATTCTGTATGACGCATACGCAGTACGTTTTTCATTATATCTCGAAAACTATTATCATGACAGACTTGGTTCTTGGGTTTATGGATGGCCTATGGGATCATCGAAGCACCCCCATATTTTAGCCATATCTTTGCGCATGCGCAGTACGTTTTTCATTATATATCGAATATCGATATTTCATTATATTATTATATATCGAAAACTATTATCATTGTAGATTTGGTTCTTGGGTATATGGATGGCACATGGGATCATCGAAGCACCCCCATATTTTAGCCATACCTTTGCGCAGTACGTTTTTCATTATATCTCGAAGGTCTCTGAGTCACGTAACTTAATTTTTCAGGAAAATAACAATTTTCTATTTATGATCAGGTGAAGAGAAACTGAAATAAACCTGAAATTTGCCACATGTCTCCGTCATAATCTCATCAAGATGTTTAAAATCGAGTGCAAAATTTCACACACACAAGACTAAAAAGCAAAAAATAATTATTTAAATAAAATAAAAATTTTAATATACCACGTTTTTAAAACGGACTAAAAAGTATAAAATAATTTCTTCTAGTCCCATACGGATTTATAACCCCATACAGATTTAAAACGAAAAACGTAGGGCGCATGCAATATTTAATAGTAAGGAGTGTAGGAAGTAGCTGTCGTTGAGAAAACTCACACAACAGTTCATATCATTTCCATTGAAATAAAATTGTTAGTGACTGAAATAAACTATTTATGCATCAATTATGTATTGCATGCGCCCCACGTTTTTCGCTTTAAATCTGTATGGGGCTAGAAGAAATTATTTTATATTTTTAGTCCGTTTTAAAAACGCGGTATATTAAAATTTTTTATTTTATTTAAATAATTATTTAGAAGTTATGAGCTAATGACGCTTTCCTTCTCCTCCCCCATTTTATCATTTTCCCATAGCTCTGTTACGACTAAAGATAGGTAAAAAAATTCAAATAGGCGAATTATCACCTTATAAGAACGAACAACTTTTATATTAAAAGTTTTTGTCAGCTAAAATTGCTTAGAAATTATGAGCTGAAAAGCGATATTCAATTCTCCAACCACTCAATTTATCATTTCCCCATAACTCCGTTACTATTGAAGATAGAAAGAAAATTTCAATTAGGGGAATTATCACCTTATCATAACAAACTACTTTTATATTGAAAGTTTTTTGACAGCAAGAATTACTTAGAAGTTATGAGTTCCCATCAGCCGCATTCACTTCCACTTTTTGTACGGTAAACAAGCTGATATACCTGACTTTGCTCCGGATTAAAATGCTTTCATGTCTAATATTTTTAATGTAAAAACTACTATTGTATAAAAATTATAATACACAAATTCCTCTTCTGATCTGAAGCGTTTTCAATTAAAATGAGAATATCAATTGAAACAAACGATTTTTAAAAACAGTTGTTTTTTCCATAAATTATTATTTGTTATATAGGTTCTTCAAATTTCGTTAACAATTACTAAAGTAAAAGAAATAAAGGTTTCAATGAATATTTTATTATATTATTGATTAATTTGAAGAATGAAAATAAATCAATCAGTATTAGGTGAAGATATAAATTGCTAATAGTCTACTTATAAAATTTTCTTTTAGCAATAATCCAGAATCCTGTGAATGTATTCTGGCAAATATATATATTCGTATTATTCTTGTTCTTCAACAATAAAGAATATTGTTACGAATTCAGTATAAAATTAATTTTGAAAAAATATAAAAATGAGAGAAACAAATTGTATGGAAATGAAATTTTTGTCACTGAAATGCAAATTTTATTTAAAATATAATAAGGTGTAAAAATAGTTTCGTGAGATAATGATTTCCAAAGATATAGAGGAAAAAAGCCTCGTTTAATTTTTAATTAACAGAAATTGTAAGTAACTTTTGGGCTTTGAAAAGTTAAGGTGAACGTTCTCTTGTCTTAAATAAAAAGTGTGCAAAGTCTGGTTGGAATCAGTCCAGTGGTTTAGAAGGAGATGTGAAGCATACATACAGGCACAATAACTTTTATTTAAATTAAAATAATTATTAGATCATTACAAGGTTAATATTACACAATTAACTAAATATTAAATTTTATTTAAGAAAATAGTTAATTTTAATAAATCAAACAGTTAATTTTAATAGTTAATTTGATAATTAGTTAATTTGACAGATTAATTTAATTTCATATTTAACTAAACATGGCTGCACCAAGATTTGTTTAGTAAATTTAATATAAAATAGCCAAAAAGATAGATATATAAGAGTTCCCTTTATCCTTTTTTATATTGAAAAATATCTCATTTAACTTTAAAATTGTTTTGGGGTTTTCTGCCTGAGTATTTGCTTTTAACCGTCGATGGAGATTTAAATTTCCTGTTCAAAATGGCTGCATTGATATCCTATTCTTTAAACACACGTATTAAATTTGGAACTCACAATGTTTAATAATTTTTATTCTCTTATGTGTTAAGAATTTAGTGACTATTATCTTTGTAACCAGGGAGTTCTCTAAATGAGCACATTCTAATAATGTTCAAATGTTTCATGTCACGTGATTTTACCATATGACAAAGTAATGTTCGCACCATTATATGGTAACCTCAAAATAAACTAATCTAGAGTCGTTCTTCATTCGTGTCAAGTCTCAATTCTTGCTACTGTTTCAGATAGGCTTGCTTAATGTTATCTAGGGGATTTTATTTCTTTATGATTCCTAAGTGTTGAATGATTATGTGTTGGCATATATAAAAAAAAATTGAAAATTTACTGACCAATAAATCTAGCATAACCTTTTGGAATGAAACATGGAATGATAAAACCTTGATATAGTAAAAAATTAAATGTCATGAAAACATAATCACAGCGTAAATATTGTAATGTGTAGAAACAACAAAGCCATTGGCTATGTCTGTATTGATCAATTTCATGACTTTTGTAACATTAACGTAAAGGAATCTACCTTTGCCTTCAAGCTTGCCGAAAAGGGATTTTTTAAATTTGAAAGTACATATTTATCAGTTTTATTGAGTAGATCTTTAGCATAAGCAATTTGAATATAAATATTACACTCTGTTACCGGTCATTTTTTCACTTTCTTCTTCGAATAATTTTTATTCTGTTACTAATGGATTACAAAAGTATTTAAATAGAAAAATATTCGAATATTGTGAAAACAGCTATCATTCAGTTTTTACATTTCAAATAATTGCAGTTTTGAATGAATTAATTTTAATTAAATATTCATGTTCATAAGTAATTTTTTTATTCTTTTGCTCATATTTTTGCTTTCTTTTATATAGATAATTTTGACTGAAAGAAATAAAACAACATGCAGCTTAGATATGTTTATGAAGTTTTCATAAGTTTTGCAACCTCCTAACAAAGTTAAAAATTATTTGATTTTATAAGCGTAATTGTGTCCCTAAATAATTCTTTATGAAAATTAATTAATCGCTTCATTTTAAATATTTACTAAGGATTCAATAAATTGCTAAAACATTTACTTAGAACAATAAAACAGATAACAAAGAATCGCCATATTCACAGACGATTTCCCAGTAAATTTTTTTTTGAAATTATTTGAGATCTCTTTAAATTTCCTTTACGTGAAAGGAAGGAATATTTATGAGCATAATATACATGAACGGATGGCTTCATAAACATTACCTACAACCATCATTTATTATCTCGGCTGAATGATTAATTTTATTAATGAATTAATTATTAGTGCACATTTTATAATTTAAAAGTGAATGCCATCTAAAAGTTTAATAGCTATTAAAATATAAGGGATCTACATTTTTAAAGTCATTAAATTTTCAGTGAGGCGATTTTATATTAAAAATAAAAAAAACAATAAATAGAATGATTATACAAAGAGCAGTTTTTATCTAATATTTCAGATTTCGTCGTTCTATAAATAAAATAAATCCTCAAAAATTGTTCATGAAAATGTATTAAAAAACAGTTTTGTAATATTAAAGGATAAATATAAAGAAATAATAGTTTATTAGCTCTTTATATTTGTTCTTTACTTTAGAATTAGTTCTTTTTAATTTAATGGCTTGCTTCAGAATAGCCATTAATGAACTCAAATTTAACAATAAGTCTCGTAGAATGAATCGGAATAACGCTTTGGGAAATTAAACACTTTTGTTTTTTCTATATTACTTATTATTCATTTTAGCTACTAACTTGTCTAACTCTAAAATCTTTTAAATAATGAATTTCATTAAATTGTTTTATATATTTTAATGTTCTTAGAAAAATAATTTTGAAACTCATAATTATCACCTTACCAATAAAGTATTTTGAAAAAATTTGAAAACAAAAATTAATTTTAATTTTTATAGAATCGATAAAATGTTTTTGCTTTCTTCTCAGAAAAAAATTTTACTCCATAATTTTAACATTCTTGCATTTGGCAATGGAGACAATTCGCCACAAATTTATCCTATACAATTTAGCAATCTACATCATTTTAGATGTACAATTACAACGTTAAATTATATTACACTATTATAACCTTAAACAGTATTATACTATTATAGCGTTAAATTATATAATTATATTATAGCGTTAGGTTATATTATACTATTATAGCATTGAATTATATTATACTATTATAGCCTTGCATATAAATAACAACTCGTGTCGTTTCAAAGATATTTGGATATTACCATAAGCGTTGCATGGAAATAACCGTTTAAGTGAGGCCATTGTTTAAAGTTTTAATATACGAAATCATAAAATTAGAAAAGTATTCGAAATACAGGTTAATTTCGGTGAAAAATGAAACTAAAAATTGCAAACACTAGTTAAAAAAGGATCAGTTTTAAAATCAATATATAACTTGCAGAAATGTTGAACCTGAATCTACAAGTCTAGATTCATGACTATACATTGGGTTTTTTTAACCTAAGTTTTTTATAAAAAAGCTGAATTTATAAAGAAGCAGGTCTTGAAATCGTGACCTTCCGATCCCGAAGCAGAGAAATTACTTCAAGGTCACCGAGACCAGAATAAAAATATCTTCTTAACTGTATAATTCCACTCATATTCAAACTTAGCCTCCGAAAAAAATCAACTTCTCAAAATTAATGAATTTTTCCACAATTAGAACCAAATACTAAGCTGTATAAATTGCTAATATGAGGTTCCTTTCGATTTTATCTCTATCTCGAAATAGCTACAAAACTCATCTATAAGATACGCTAATACCTATTAATATAATTCTTTCTCAGCAACTGTGTGGAGAAGATGCTATAAAAATTGAAGAAAAAACACCAATGGTGACAGAAACATTGTATTCATTCCAAAAACCTTTTACTTTTAAATTACCACAAAAACTGGATTCCAAGATTCCAAACCGCCACTCTTCGGTTTAGTTTTTTCGCCACAGCTTTTTTTCTACTACATATTTAACTTTTTCCATCTTAACAAAAATAAATAATTTTCACGGAACAGATTTAAGTAGCTCCGAGGCCATCTGCAAAGAGAAATTAGGTTTCTTATTCGCGCTTGAATGGTAATTCCTTTCGTAGAATGACCTTAAATTATTCAATGCTAAAAATACGTAACTTTGCTGCCTGTTTGTTTAAGAAATTACCATGACTACCATAACATATTTTTGGATGTATTTACCGATATCGTGCATTTTTCATGTTTCGTGTTAAAAAAATAATGTCAAAGTACATACATGTAAAAGAAACGATACCTTAAATCATTTTAATGAAGTTTATATATAATGTAAATATGAATAAACATTAAATCTGTGATTATTTGAAATTTAACTTTACCAAAGAATTTTGGCTTTCTGATGAATTAACAAAATATTCTTTTTAAGAAATCCCTTTAAAGTTAAATAAAAGTTGCGAAACTTGATATCGTGTAGAAAATTATTTACGTTAATAGAATTTAACTTAAAATGAGAGGATTATTTGAAACAGATTTATTTTCAGAAATTCTGAGCACAGAAACTTAAAACAGAATGAATAGATTTTAATTCGTTACATTTTACACTATCTGATCAAAAGTATCCGGACACTTTCGGATTTAAAATTTTTAAAAAAATTTCTTTTGAAAGGCTAAACCGACGGCCTTTCATCTTCGACCATGTAATGAATAGAATCTAACTCGCATTGAGATGTTTTGATGTTTTATGGCGCAAGAGCCATTGATTTGACTATGCTGCGCCAGACACAAGTGGAAGTGGCATCAGTGTATAAAGGGAATTAAAACAATGCTGGAGGGACATGAAAAGAAAAAACACACAGATAAGTGAAACCAGGGATTAGATCATTGAAAAAAACTGAATGGACTTCAAAAAAGCAGATAGGTTAGCATGAGGCGTTTTATCAAGCAAGGAGGAAGTGAAACTGAAGGTGCTTGAAAGAATTGTAAACGTCGAGCATTGAAGTTTGTGCATTCTGAAAGTATATGGCGGACGGACATATGACAGTTATAACGCGAGCACATTGGTGGCTCTTCAACGAATAACAAGTGAAGATGAGTAAATCTGGTATGACCGATTCGCAAACGAGTCAGAAGTGTGTCCGATTTCCTGCTTGTTAATGAGGGCCAATGTCGCACAAAGGGTTTCACAGCATGGAGTTTGTTATTAGTCTCCAAATCCCACTGTTCTTGCCATTTCGAATAGAGAAGCATTTTTACATGCTTTTTTAAATCGACTACTGGGATAGTCATATCCATTGGAGCAACTGCCGATTTGGCAGCCTTGTCAGCTTGCTCGTTACCCACAATTCCAACATGAGATGGTACCCAACAGAGCATGATATTAAAACCTCGTAAAGCGAGTTTGTTAAGAAGGTCTAAAACATTTAAAGCTAAAGGATGATTATGAGGGTGAGGATAAAATGAACTCAGTGATTGTAAAACACTTAGAGAATCTGTGTAAATAATAAAATATCTTTGCGACCTGTCAGAAATTTCTTCCAAGGCAAATAAAACGGCAATTATCTCTGCTGTGAAAACCGAGCAGGAGGAGTGAAGTTTAAAAGAAGAAGTTTTGTCTGGGAAAACAACAGCAAATGAGACATGAGTAGCTGATTTTGATCCATCTGTATAGATTGGAATTAAGTCTTGATAATGCTGTCTGTGTTCAAGGAAGATTTTTTTGGTTTATAATGTCTGTTGTATCGGATTTTTTAAAAGATTTAAAGGGATTTATATACTGTATGTCTGGAATTTTCCAAGGAGGAAAATTATTACTTGGCTGCTGAGTTGGACGCAGATAAAGAATATTTAATTCTGAAAGGATGTAATGAATTATTTTAAAAAATACAGGTATGAAAGATTTCCTTGCCTCCTGCAGTCGAACTAAAAAAGGACGAAGTTGAAAGTCATAAAAAGGATGATTCACATTTGACTGAATTCTAAAATAAAAGTTCAGAGACAATAGTTGTCTTCTTAATTTAAGGGAGGGTTCAAAACAATCAATATAAAGGCTTTTGACAGGTGAAGTCTTAAAAGCTCCAGAACTCGCATTTTACAGTGAAGATTCGCTCCTGGGGGTCACCAAAAAGGGATGAAGACAAAAACAATTTCGACTCATCCCTTTTCAAAGAAAGCTTATAACGAGATGAAACTTTCATCAATGGTAATGTTGGTAATGGTAATCAACTTAAATTTTCGAATAATTTTATGGAATTTAATAGAGATTGAACATGCTGAATATCCAGGCATACTTATAAATAAAATTCATAATGTAAATTGCAGTTTAACGATCACTATTCGAAAATTTAAGTTTAAAAATATCCATTTATGGAAAACCCCTCATAATTTTGTTTGTCTTAGAGGGAAGCAAAACTTTTGCTCACTGCAATGCTGATATCTTTCTAAATCTTAATGATGCTTGACTGGAATTTTTACACAAGTTTCCCTACGTATCTGGCTTTGAAGTTATGAAAGAAACGTTACTCTATGTCTTGCGCATGCGCAGTAAAATATTATTTACTACTACTACTCATATTTTCTCTAAAATTCAAAACAGTTTTTCAAAACTTTTGCACAATGCTTCTCTGACATATTTTCATTTTTTCTATAAGTTTCGTATACTATAGCAGAACACTCTGCATGTAATAATAAAAAAAAACAGGCGGGAAAATTTCGGATTTTTTTAAAAAGACCTATATATATCTTCTCTAATATTTGTTCTGCGTTTACGAAAATTCCTGTAAATATTATGCGCATCAAACATTACCACTGATGAAAGTTTCATCTCGTTATAAGCTTCCTTTGAAACGGGATGAGACGAATTTTTTTTTGTCTTCATCCCTTTTAGGTGCCCCCCTATTCCCCTCAGGACCAAATCTTTACTGTAAAATGTCAGTTAGATTGCGAAGATCAAGGGCCGTTGGTTTATCCTTTCAGGATAAATCCTTAAAAATATGGAAATCGGAAAGTGTCCAGACACTTTTGATCAGATAGTTTATTTCTTTAATTGACCTTTTCCTATTTATTCCAGATACTTTCTTGGAATAAATAGGAAATAACAGTTCGTGAGCTGAATCAACTCTATCATTTGCAGTTATGGATCAAGTTTACTAGTGGAAATTATCAACAGTTAAAATTTGCGTCTAGTTCAAAACTAAAGTATATTGGTATGATGAGCTAGCTAGATATTGTCCCTTGGTTCTTAGTGAAGAAGTTAGTGTGGCTTGAAGCCAAAACGTTTGGAATCCAACAGATTTAAAGCATTGGGAATACACAGAATTAAATTCTAGTCTTGAGAATAAAGAGTTTCTAAATATTTAAGGAATACTTTATTTGTCTACCTAATAAATGAATGAAACATGACTATTTCCGAAAAAATTATGATTAAATACAAATTATATCCTTTACAACTGTTTCTATAAATAAACAAAACATTCAAGCGTTTGCTTGTGTGTTGTGGCGCCAAAAAAAAAGAAATATTTGATTCCGAAATTTGCTTTCATTTAACGTTGCTTAAATGAATTGTTCAATATACATGCAACTTTTCATAACTTCGTAAAATTTTTCGGTGAAGCACTATTATAATGAATGATGCTATTGAATAATTCTTATGAATAGTACACTTTGCAGCACACTTTTTTTCCGGGTCTTATTCAATTTATTACCATATTTAAAGAGATTTTATTTTCGTGTCCTCTAACTTTTTATTTGGGTAACCTCCTCGTATGGATTCTGGGTTAGTCTATTTTGAAGATTAAAACTAGTTTTGGTTAGTCCAGTGCTTGTATCATGGCTACTTACGACTGTTATTGTCAATGTGGGCTGAATCTCTTAACAGTAACAAAATGGTTTTGAAAAACTTCCTTTTCAGAAACAAACATTGTCTGCTAACACTGACACCTTTTATTTGATTAAAAAAATAGAAAAATATCTAAAAAGACAAAAACAACAATAATAGAAGCAGACTAGAAGCTATTCTAATTTTGAATCCGCATGGGTGAAGGCCTCTGATGACATCATCCACCAGATTCTTCTTCCTCCTCCTTCTTTTCATTCGTTTTTTGTTAATATCATTGTATGTTCACCTCTATCACAATTAAAACTTCCCTAAATTTTCATTTATATCTTTGTACCTTATATTTGACACATTTTTATCTATTGGCTATTAATAGATATTTTTATTCCGTATACCCTCTAGAAGTTATAACTTCAAGCAGATTACGGTATCTCAAATCTTTGGCCGAAAAAAATCTATTAAAAAAATCACAGTTAACTATTGGCACCGAGTGCGCAGTCAGCCATATTGGATTTCGAAAGAAGTGCCTTTTCTTCACGCTCTATTAAGCAGCTTTCCGTCTCGAGTATTCATAGAATATCGATTCTTTCTACAAATAAATATTATAGAAAATAGCGTTTTATACAGAATGTCTAGTTACAGAAGTTTTTAAAATAAATATTTGCTTTGAATTTAAAGGGATGGATTTTTTACCGCAGAATATTAATTGCTTGTACTTAAAAGTAAATTCTATTCAAGAATAATATTTTTAAAAAAATAAATTTGGATCAATATTTAGGATTATTTAAATGGATGTAAGATACGCCGCGCAACTTTTCCTTTACTGTCAGTTCGAGTTATAACTCACTTATCTAATGTGTAATAATACTGTTACGAATCTGTAATGTCACTTCCCTGCAATGCTGGTCTTATGGTTGGAATGGGACACTTACCGAGGTTTTATTGGATGCTGGGGAAGCCTAAACAATACCCAATGACAATGGCGACCATTTGGCGTCAACTTTGGCGAGAAAATTAAGATCCTCGAAAATACTAGAATTATCGTCCTATCTCTATTAAGAACGGAAATATAGTAATTGTTCTAGATAATTCTAAGTGACGTCACGCCCAGTCGGAAAAGGTATAAATACCCTGAGTGTCTTAGACGAATGAATAGGTTTGATGTCTTGAATCTCTTTGGAGTTCCGTTCGCAGTGCGAATTGGTCAGTTGTTAGATTTTAAGGGCTCTTGTTAATGCTGTTTCTGTTGATTCTTTGTGACTTTCTGTCTGCTTGTGCTGCTAATCTGTACAAGTGCTGTTACTCTTGTCATCGGTGTTTTGCATTTTCTAGAATATTCTTGGAATAAAGCTTTTTTCTCCATTATCCTACTTCTTGAACTGTTTTCTCCATACACCAACACAGCTATTTTCGTGAAATACCAAAGGAAAATAAAATACAGATCTAGATAGCGTGAATGTGCCTCTTTTCTTAAATAAATCGGAATCGTTTCCGACAGCCTTTTGTTATCTCCTGGAAAAATATATATTTTCGAGTCCAAAAGATAATTATCGGCATGAGCAATAATTCATGGGTGTTTTTTTAAATTTAAATATTTAAGTAGAAAAAAACGCATTGACAAAATGTTTTATACTATTTGAAAGAGAATTTAATTCTCTAAAAGACAGTGAATTTTGATTTAAAAAATTTCGTCAAATTTTGTGTATTTTCATCGCATTAAATTGGGAGGTCAAGTGGACAAGACTGTATATTTTCGACGCAATTAGGTTTTTGCATTTAATTAAGGAGTTTGGATCGCCAAGATTACTGGTGAGATTTATACCGCATATGGAGAAGGAGCCTTAATGTACTGCCCACCGATAATTTTCTCTCTTTCATGAAAAAAATGTAGAGTGATCGGACCATCTTTTTCGTCAAACAAATAAATGAATTTAAAAAAGTTTGAAAAAAATTTAAAATAATCAAAAGTGCTCATGAGCTATTACCCAACCGAATAACGAAAATTATAGCGCGAAGATATATGCTTATGTGAAAAATTTATGGTTTTCTTCAGTAATAGCTTCGTCTTCAAGGTCTTGGTTTTTGCATTTCATTGAGGATCGCCAAAGTTACTCGTGAGATTTGTACCGTGTACGGAGAAAGAGCAGTACCCTAATGTACTCCCCAACGTTAATTTTCGCTGTTTCAAGAGAAAAAAATTAAAAAAAATAAAATATAATAATAAAATAATAATAAATAAATAATAAATAATTAAATAATAAATAATTAAATAATAAATAAATAATAAAATAATTAAATAAATAATAAAATAATAATTAATAAATAGTAAATAAATAATTAAATAATAATAAATTTTTTTAAAAATTAAATTATTTTAAATAATCAAAAGCTCTCATGAGTTAGTACTCAACCGAATAAGAAAAAATTATAACGAGAAAATATATGCTTAATGAAAATTTTATGGGTTTCTTCAGTAATAGTTTTGTCTTCAAGATCTAACCGTTTCCTTCATATTTTAAAAAGTAAATTTCATAATTGTATTTTATGCACATGCATTTGTTTTCATGTACTTCTGAGTCTGTTTTCATATCTCATGATGCAATTTTTTTTGCTTCACTTTTTAATAAAGTTTCGCACATACTCATCCAACCGACTGGGAGCCGTTTAGGCTCCGAGTTGCTGTGGTCTGTGGTGTTATGATAATCAAGTAAAAATTGCATCACAGTAATTAGCGTTGTGAGTGTTACCTTTGAAGACCGGGGAATGATGTTTATTAACTTCTGCTTATTTATTAAACAGAAACACCATTAACTCTTCCCATTGTTGGTGACAATTTAGGTGCCCTGTTTATGTGTCATTTATAAGTTGGCTTTCGGTTATTCCTGAAATAATGAAGGAAAGGTTACAAGATGAATGATAATTAAACAGTGCACGGTGTTAAGTAATAGACTGTGGCTTTGAGGACGAGGGAGTTCATTTCAAAATCTATTCTTACTTTGTAGAAACCTTTATAAACTTACTGTTTCCTAAAAATAAATGTAATGAATTGAAGGTATTGCTCTCAAACATAAAAGAAGCTGAAGCAAATACAAAAAAAGAGTTTATTTCATTCAATAACCACCACCATAAACTTTGATAACATACTTTTTGCAACATCACAATTTTTAATAGCATCACATACAGAGGTATATATATATATATGGATATATACTGTTTACATACAATATTAAAACATTAATACTTATTCATAAATGATCATTTGATCATTTATGTTTGTTCATTTATGCACCTAATTCATCGATTTTGTTCTTTTCACTGCAATTTCGAAGTAGCACAAGACATTCTACCGCAGTGTTAAGATATTGTGCAATATTATAAACATATATATTGAACGGTATCGTTAAAATATTGTACAATATGTTTGTGCTGCTACATGCTAAAAATATATATGAACTACATTTCTAAGTTCTGAATATACGCATCATGCTAATATAATTAATTTTTTAAATGAATAAATTCATAAGCTATCCCAAGAATTCTTATACATAAATTATCGGAAAAATTTTTTGAAGTAATTTTAAAAGGGAAGAAAATATTGAATTGCAGCTTCTCTATTCCTGATTAACGTAATTCTACGATACTAGTTAAATTAGCAATGCAACTCTGT
>BGPR01034286.1:0-16557 GCA_013235015.1 Araneus ventricosus
CTTCCCTTGTTAGTTAAATATTTATTTAAATATTTATAACTGAAAACATTTAAATCAATGAAACAAAAAATGGCAATACATATAAAATAGCTAATTTTTAATTGGATATTTTTCCAAAATTTTGTTCTCGAATATTAAATTTAGCACCAGCAGCTTGACATGACATTAACCCAAATGTCATATCTTTTGAAAGTTTACTGTATTTCTTCCTTATAAAACTTTTATTCAACTTATAATATTGTTATGTATTACTTATATGCATATGCTTTTTTTTAAAACGAGGCCAGTTTTAGAATTGGAATTCATATTTTCTGTCAGTATATTAATATTTTACAGCATTCTATCGATTTGATACAAGAAAATTTGGTCAACAAGTGACTGGAGATCAAAATATGGAGAAAAAAATTTAATCTTTTATTAGATCTTCAATGTTAAACAAAGACTAGATTTTTTTTATACCTTTTCTCAAAATTTTTAAAAAATGTAGTTTTATTAATTTCAGAAATATGTTGAATGCAATTGTAAATTCTTACGCTGAATTATTTAATTTATTTGCTCATTAGAATTATATGTTTATTCAATTTTTAATCATACAACTTGATTTATTAGACTGTCATCTGGTTTTGAAGCTACAAAACTGCTATGTTATGAAAAGCTGTGGCAATTATTAATATCTAGCCTGCTCTGCTACAGACTTGCAAATACAATAACTTCTTCTAAAATTTTCTAAAGATGTTATTTGTTCGTTAATGTTTCTAGTCTTTGTTTAGGGTTACATTTTTAGTTAATAAATTATCTTTTTTACAAGATAGTTCAAATGACTAAAGCATTACAACATTGGCTACAAAGCCAATCAGAGGCCAGAAGATTTATTATTGTCATGAAAATGAAAAATTATTCGAATAAATACCAAAACTGAACTATGAAACATATAAGCATGGCAATTATGCTGAAGTTATTAAGGTTAATCATTGGATCCATCAGGTAGCCTTGTTTTAAGAACTGTATAAATTCGTTAAAACTACACTCAATCCTCTGGAAACATGACCTACTAATTTGGGAAACAACAACTACATATTTTAACTTTAGTGATTTTTTAATAAGGGTTAATCACAAGTCACTGTCATTGTTTATTTATTGAATTTAAGTATGATTACTTGCTTAATTGTTTGCATAACACCTGAAATCATAAAATATATGTACTTAATATTAGTATGCATACATAATTTAAAGAATTATACATAGTTATGACAAGAAATAGGATCATGTTTTGTGTTACTTAATGCTAAATCACACATATTTAATATCTGCATTATTATCTCCAAGTAAATATCACTATAGTTAAACAATCCTACCTAATGCTGTCTTAACCAAAAACTCTTCACCATCCCTGAGATATACATCCCACACTCTGCAAGCAACATCTAATGGCAAAGATTTACTGTACAATGTATACAGCCTAAAAATAAAATTAGACATATTCAAACTTTCTAGATGACATATACATCATTCTAAATTGGTTTTGATTACAAGATAAATTATATACTGAAATTAGAACTTCAGGAATATTTTGACATATTAAAAATTTCTTCAAGAATTAGGAATAAAATTTTAAAAATTACAGTTTTCCTGAGAGTACAATAAGTTAATCAAAACATTTACATAATTAACACAAGTTTACTTCACATTTATAACAATAAAAGTAGAGTTAAAATAAAAGTTAAAAATGTCAAATTTTGACATTTTAAATTTTAGTCGGCACCTACTGAAAAAATTCAACACAGAGAGCAAAGAATAACGACACCATAAATGATCCAAATACATAATATAAATATTACATTATGAAGTTATAATATTAATAAAATAAAAAATATTGCAGGAAAATGCGAAATAAATGATTGTGGATATAAAAAAGCTATAGTCATCGGCAATAGTTGCGAATTTCTCTTCAAGCATGAAGTGAAGTTTTAAATATAATTCCAATGATACAAGTTAAATTATAATCAAATATTACTTACATTTAACACTTTAAAAGCGGGAAACATAAAGATACATTTTTCTCGAATTACCCAACATCAAATTTTTAATTCAAGAATTTGACTTGTGTATTAATTTAGAGAATACGCTCACTTTTTCTTTTATGGTATATACATTGTCTAGAGCAAGCACAGTTACGGTTTGTCTTTTTTTTTGAGCTTGCATCTAATTTGTATCCCACACACAATGTATTCAATATGTTTTGCAAAATTTTGTTTCACTCATATTACTATCAAAAACAGCTTGCATAGTTAAAAAAAAAATGCATAAAATGAATTCAATATAAATGTTAACTTTTTCATACATCTAAAATTACAAGATTGAAAATGCTACTTAAATATTTTCTTTTTATAAATTCTGAATGACAAGTAATACTGACAGTCAAAAAAGACTTACCAATCCACTAAATAAAGATCTGGACTAAGATTTTGCTTTGCAAATACATTGAAAAGTTTTGGTAGATTCTCTTTGAAATATTCCTCATAAACAGAGTAATACATTGTCATCTAAAATAAATATAATCCCATCAAATAAATGACCTTTACATACATAAAATACTTTCACTGTTCAAGAATAATTTTTAGAACATAACCCTAATTCCTCTTTCTTAGTTTTTTTTTTTTTTTTTTTTCCTCTATCGGGTGTGCTTCATTTTCTAAAAATTTCATCAGATGTTTAAGCCTTTTCTTTTAAAATTGAAAACATGTTGCTACCTCACCTGAATGCTTCTGACGAATATCAATCAGAAGGGTGGCAAGTACTATTCTTAAGCTTTGGTTATAACCAGCATAATTTAAAAACAGACCGACTGATGTGCATTTTAGCAATGTACTGCTTGCTGCAATTTGACTGATTCTTGGAGGTTTTCCACCAAGCAAACTTATTCCTTGAAAGACGTCAAGGAAAGTATTCTAACCCCATATACTGGAGACAAAGACCATATACTGGTTACCTCAGGCGATACCTAGGTGCTCCAAGGTCATTTTGACTAAAGAAGTAGTCTCTCTTTTCCTTTATCATCAGTCCTTGTCTTAATGACATGGCCAACTATACTAGACTAACTGCAATTAGTCACAACAAAGTTACTGGATAACTGTTATAGGTAGTGGTTTAAATGAAATTCAGAAATAAAATTGAAAAGAAAACCTAAAAGTTTTATGGCAGCAGTAGGTTTACACAAACTGAGAAATCAACCAAAAATCATGAAATAATACACAGAAACTATTGCTGTAGATGAAGAAGAAACCTAAAATTTAATCAAAGAAAAGAGATTTCAAACTGAATACTGGAAGGAGATAAGTACTAATTAAAAAAAAAACATGGAACAGGTAAGCCAAAAAGATTTGGTGAATTGACTAAAGGATGAGATTATGTATATATTATTAAAAAAATTATTTTTTTTAATGTTTATTCAAAAAGTTAAAAAAGTAGTAGTCTACTTCATTTGAATTACAGATTTACCAGATATCCCCCCCCCCTCTACTTATGCACCTACCTCTCCAAAAAGGTAAGTGAAAATTACACATTCTTCAAATGCAACTTCATAGTAAGCTATTAACGTACAAATTAAGCAGCATGATCTAATATATTAACAAATAATTCATTATATTGAGAGATAACACTGCATTATGAGCACCTTTATTCAATATAGACTTTTGTTTTTAACTTTCCATTTTTTTTTAAATATATGACTTCACAGGACTTAATTATTCAGCAACATAAGACAAACAGTTCTTTTTTTCTCTGCCCCTTATTGCTCTATAACTCTACTTTAGAGAAAATCCTTTCCAAATATATTTGATGTAGAGCATTTTAAGCTTAGTATCCGCACAATGTTTGGTACCAAATCTAAAACAAACATTTAAAAAAGCTACTTGCAAGAAGTTGCTCTAAACAATATTGAGTGTTATTTGATCAAGGTGTATATTTTCCACTGTTTTCTAATACTGTAAAATGTATAATTGCAGTTTAATAATAAAACCAAGACTCCAATATATAGTTACATAAAACAGTGGCTTCAGGAGAAAAAACATTGCTCTTTTATACTTGCTTTCTTTTGAAGGTTTAAGAAAATGTCTAAGCTTCTTGAATGACCCTAATCAAGCTTTCTCTTTACCTACCTCACTCGCATCACTTCTTGGAAAGTGTTACATAGAAACAATCTAGTTAATTTTTTTTATTCAGAACTTCAGATTTATAATCAAATGATGAGGATATCCCTACCTACCCGTCAAAAGATAATCATTCAGAATATACTTTGTTTCCGTGCTTATTGCCAAATGCCTTTATTTTTGTGCTTTAATAGCTAAAAACTGCTGTCTGCCAAATTTATATAGCTTTTGGGGCACTTATTCAGCCAAATTTTTCTTAAAAACATTTATGTACTAAGATTTCTACATAAAATTTTCCAACACACTTTTATACTTATTATTGAAATATAATTTAATGAAGAAAGCAAATTTACAAGAATCCTTTATGAAATTAGCAAATTTATCAATATCACAAGTAATCACAGGGATTGGTGTGTGTATATATATATATATATATATATATATATATATATATATATATACAAAACAGCAATTATTTTTTGTTAGTATGTATGTTTGTTTATTTGTTCTTTATGCAGTGCAGACCATTTGACTGGCCTGGACCAAATTTGGCACAGTGATGGATTAGTACAAAAGGGAACTAATGCCATAAAAATTATTTTAAAATTCAAATAAAAAGTTTATTTACTTAATTTTAAGTGGTAAATTCGGCCATTTTGGTGAATTTTCTATTTTTCTCCATTATTTTTCATCTACACCTGGTGTTTAATTTAGTAGTTCTTGTATTTTTTTTATTTACTTCTCTTTATGTATTATTCTTTTTGAGCCATATTAAAGGAGGTCTATCGAGTTTCCATGTTTTAGTTTATAAACATCCGAAAAAATTCTCTATTTTTTTGTTGACATTTTGTTCATCCTAAAGATTTTTTAAGTTCATATTTTTAATCAGCAATGCCGGGAAAATTCTCTATATATATACAGTTTATTGTTTAAAATAAATGTTCTTTTTCCAACCTTCTCGCATTTTCTTTCAAACCATACTGTTATAAGGTAAAAGAAAGGCTAGATTTGAAAGGATATTTATGTTTGTTGAAGAAAGTTAGTAACAATATTCATAGAAAAAAAACAGAAATGGGGATATGCAAAAATATGGATCCTGAGCAATGCTGGGTTATCAGCTAGTTGTGTATACAGTTTAAATATTTGAGAATATAATGACCTAAGATATACACATATAATATTGCGTTGATAAAAATCAGCAAAGTTCCAAGGGAGAAACTAATAATTTTTTAAATATTGTTCATGTAATCAGAATCGGTCACTATCACATAAGTACAAAATATTAAATGCTTTCAAAAACAACTACAATTAGCCATATCAAATTATGTAGTGAGCCCCTTATGTCTCATTCACAAAATTGTAGAACAGAAATTTATTAGACTTAGTTTTGTTTCAGAGGAGCAAAACAAGTATTTTCAAGTATTAAACAGAATTACCATTTTTTGTTCAATCCTAAAAAATGCTAGTTGGCATTGCCGATTAAGCAAATTACAAAAGCAAATAAAAGAATCAACAGCATCCAAATTCAGAAGTAACATGGCAGCTAAAAAGGACATTCCTTGCACCTACAAAAAAGCACAAGTAAAATCACTGTGAAACAATCATTTAATGTTAGATTAGAATAAAGAGACTTAAAAAAATCATTAAAAATTACTTAATATTTTACAAAAAAAAATCAGAACTATAACTAAAAGGAAACAAAAGACAAAATTATACACCAGAAGTAATTTTTTAAAAATTAAGATTTATAACCAAACAAACTTGGCAACCTCAGCTATTCAGATTGCTAATATGGAAATTTTCTTTCTATGGTACAAATATTATGCAGAAAAGAATCCCAATATATGAAATTATATATAACATTCAGAAATACTAGAGGGGGGGGGGACAAAAAATAACAGCTATATTCTTTTATAAAAGCTATATTCTTTTATAAAATGTGAAGACTTCATAAAATAACTATTTTACTTCACACTCCACAAAAAAAAAAAATATTTGGTGGAAATTTCTAGCTGAAAAGAAATTAAAAATATTTCACTGATGTATCCTGTAGAATAATAGGCTCTTAATTACCAAGAAAGCACGCTTTTCATTACATGGTCTGTTTAAATAGTCCAGACTTTTCTGCATAATTTTACATTTTAAAGAACTTCTCAATAATTAATCAAACAGCTATATAAAGTGCTTACTCATAACAAACCAAATGAATACAATGAAGTTCAATATTCATACAAAATTCTTTCAATTTTTTAAATTAAAAAATATAATTCAGAACTTTTACTTAATGTTCTTTTCTTATTAATTCATATAAAATTGAAGAAAAATTAACATAAAATCTCAGCCAATTCTTGCAGATTCCATAAAACATTTTGCTTCAAATTATAAGAAATGAACAGAAAAATATAAAATCATTAAGAAATGCATCCATAATTTAAAGAAAATTCGTACATTTCCATAATGCTAAGATTCTTTTTTTTTTTTTTTTAATGTTCCAAAGCTAAAATGGATATTCATTCATTAATACACAAATTAATATCAAGTATGAACTTAAAAGATTGCACAAGTAAAACATTTAAGTCTTATTAGAAATATGACAAATAATAATGAACAGTTATTAATACAGATTGATTTATTCTTAGAATTGTGTTGAAATTTTTATAATAGCGAAATAATATTCAAGACATTCCAGTAATACTTACATATCCAATATCTGGTCTATATATCACATATGCACCTAAAATGCCTTCTAAAGTATTGTGATATGGCCCACCCTACAAAAATACATGCAAAATTTTATTATATTATTTTTAAACCTGGTGATATAGAAATATGTAGATTAGAAATATGTCATGAATAACTAACTGGGGATATTTTTTCCTTACCTCTTGAAATATTCCAAGCTGAGGGAATGTTCTAGAAACATCTAATTTAATGAAATCAGCAGCATTTTCATTTGGTTCATCTGTATCTATATAAATTTGATAATTATTCATCATTTAAAAAGATTGAGTTCACTTCACTTATAAAATTTAAGAATTAAAAAAGTTTCCAATAAAAATAAAGGAAATTTCTGTTAGAAAAATGCTTTATTTCAAATTACATTCAAAAATAATTCATAGAATTTTCATCCGAATCTATTAACATTTATTGCCAAAAGCATGTTTGAAATGTATATAAATACAAAAGGCAATCAATTCTAGCCATAGAGAATACATTAACAAAAAAACATTGCCCTAATTCATAAAATCTATATATATAATTCTCTTACATGGCGACAAAAAAAGGTGGAATTTCTTAATCGCCGTTTGGCAACAGCTCGCACATTTGATTTGTTTACATCCGCGGAAAGTCCGAAGCCGCTTCGTGTGATCACGTTTATTGAAAACTATTTTTAGTAGTTGGAAATTTGTAAAAATAATGAATTTAAGTCGTGCTGTCGGATATATTATCCGAAATGAACAAAAGCGAACTGAACGGGAGTCCACATAATATGCAACAGAATTATCAAGATGCAATGGCTATGGTACGCAAGTTTGGTAAACCAGATCTCTTTCTGACCTGTACTTGCAACCCATCTTGGTTTGAAGTTTTAAATTGCATGGAGGGAGTACAACGTCCTGAAGACCGACCTGATATTATTATACGTGTATTTAATATGAAATTAAAAGAACTTTTAGAAGGTATTTGCAAGCATGGAATATTTGGAACTGTTTTGACCTATATTTATGTTATTGAGTTCCAAAAGCGAGATTTGCTTCATGCCCACATTCTTCTAACATTAGATTCAGAAAGCAAAATTCGCACTAAAGATGACATTGACAAGATTGTGAGTGCAGAACTTCCAGATCCTTGCACTGATCTTAGACTCTTCCAAATTGTGACAAAATGCATGGTACATGGCCCATGTGGAACTATAAATATAAATTCTCCATGCATGAGAGATGGACAGTGCTGCAAAAGTTTTCCGAAACAATTCAAGGATGATACAGAGGAAAATGTTAATGGATACCCTATTTATCGCAGAAGAGCCACTGAACCTGTCCAAGTAGGGAAATATTCCATCGATAACAGATGGGTTGTCCCATATAATCCTTGGTTGCTTAAAAAATTTAATGCACATATTAATGTTGAAGTTTGTGCCTCAGTTAAAAGTGTCAAATACTTATATAAATATGTATACAAAGGACATGATGCAGCCTCGGTCAAAATACAAAAAGAAGGTGCTCTGGATCATGATGAAATTTTAAGTTTTGTTGAAGGTAGGTATGTTAGTACACCTGAAGCCATGTGGCATTTAAATGAATTTAATTTGCCGCATAAATCCCACACTGTAGTGCGCTTAGCTGTGCATTTACCACAGCAAGAGCTGATTGTGTACCAAGACGGTCAAGAAGCCCAAGCAATTGAACGAGCTGCTTTAAGAAAAACAACACTAACATCATGGTTTGAACTAAACAAAAATGATCCTTCAGCTCACAACATTTCTTACTCAGATATTCCACAATATTATATGTTTGATAAGGGTACCACAAATTGGAAGAAGCGACAACGTGGTGGACAAAATGTTATTGGGAGACTGCCAGTAGTTAGTATACTGGATACTGAGAGGTACTATTTGAGGATGCTACTACTGCGCAAGTCTGGGGCCATTAGTTTTGATGATATTTTGACCGTAAATGGATTAAGATGCATTACATTTCAACAAGCATGTCAGGAGTATGGACTTTTTCGAGGTGACCAGCAGTGGCATGATGCTTTGAATGACACTGCACAATTTCAATCTCCGAGACAGTTGCACATGCTGTTCGCAATGATTTGTGGCTTTGGAGAAGTGGAGGATGTTCCAGACTTATGGGTGCAACATCAAGTTTCACTTTGTGAGGACTTTGTGCATCATTATTCTGAGCAGACTGGACCTCACTATGCACTTGCAGATATTGAGGAACTACTTACATCCTACAATTTAAGTCTCCAAAAACTGCATCTACCAACTGTAGATTTTCCTGCAAGTGTTTTGGAGAGAGTGAACTTTGATGTTGTGGAAGAGCAGGCTAAAGCTAATAGTTATACTATGCAGTTAAATAGTGAACAGCGGAATGTTGTGGAAATCTTATTAAGTGCAGTGTACAACAACGCTGCAGATACACCCAAGTGTTATTTTTTAGATGGTCCTGCTGGGACAGGAAAAACTTTTGTTTATTCAACTTTGCTTCACACAATACGTGGTAGAGGTGATGATGTTATTCCTGTTGCATCTACAGGTATTGCTGCAACTCTATTAATAAGGGGGAGAACAGCCCATTCTGTTTTTAAAATTCCAATTGATTTAAATGCAACATCTACTTGCAATTTGAAGCCTAATACAAAAGAAGCTGACATGTAACTGAAAACAAAATTAATTGTGTGGGATGAAGCACCCATGACACATGTTCATGCTTTCTTAGCTGTTGATCGACTTTTACAAGATCTCACAAAATGTAAAGAACCGTTTGGGGGCAAAGTCATTCTACTGGGTGGAGATTTTCACCAAGTTCTTCCAGTAATTTTAAGAGGTTCAAGAACATTAACTGTTGCCAGCTCCTTGAAAAAAAACACGCTCTTTGGTTGAAATTTCATAAGTTATATCTGACAAAAAATATGTGTGCCCTTGAATCTGAAAGGGATTTTGGTGCTTGGTTGTTGGACATTGGAGAGAAAAAAAGTGGCTCAATGATTCAGTTGCCTTTGCAATGCTACCCTTCAATACAAGACCCTATACATCAATTGTAAAATGATATAGATTTTTCCAGTGTGACCCCACAGGAGCTTAAAGGTCGAGCTATCCTTACTGTTAATAATGAGCGATCCATGGAAATCAACAATAAAGTGTTGGAATTTATGCCGGGAAATGAAACTGTTTTTAAAGCAGTTGATATGATCATGAGTGAAGATCCTCAACATCAATTGACATTTCCTGAAGAATTTTTAAATTCTTTGACACCAACTGGTTTGCCTCCATATGAATTAAAGTTGAAAATAGGTTGCATTATAATGCTGTTGAGAAATTTAGCTCCCTCTAAAGGATTATGCAATGGTACACGCCTAATTATCACAAAATTGCAGCAAAACATTATTCAGGCAAAATCCATTGATGGTACAGAGACATTTCTCATTCCCCAAATCCCTTTGATTCCATCTCAGACTAACATGCCTTTCAAATTTAAACGTATGCAATTTCCCATTCGTTTAGCCTTTTCCATGACAATTAATAAGTCGCAAGGCCAAACTTTTGAAAAGATATGTTTGGTGCTCAATGAGCCGGTTTTTAGTCATGGACAACTCTATGTTGGCTTATCATGAGCACGATCTTTTGAATTTGTTTCTGTGGTAGCTCCAAAATGTGAAATATTTAACTGTGTTTATGAGGAAGTTTTCTGTGATTGATTGTCAAGTGTATTTTTTTGCATTACATTTTTAATTTGTTTCAATGTTGTATATTATTTTATATCTGAGTGGATTGAATATACCTGCTTTGATACAATTTTTTTTGTAGAGCACAATCTTCAATGTTGTATATTATTTTATATATGAATGTATTGAATATGTATATACCTGCTTTCGTACAATTTATGTTTTCGTAGAGCACGATCTTTTGAATCTGTTTCTGTGATAGCTCCAAAATGTGAAATATTTAATTGTGTTTATGGGGGAGGTTCCTGATGCTTTCACTGTATAAAAAACGGCCCTTTTCAGGGTCAAAAAATTTTATTCCTTCGTTATTAAGGTGAAAGCATTAAAAGGAAATCAGCTTTACTTTGTAAGTTTTATTTGAAGACAAATTTTTTGAGGCTAAAAAATTTTATTCTGTGCTGATTTAAGTTAAAGCATCAGAAGCAAAATAAAGCTGATTCATATATATATATGAAGATTTTAGAATAACTTCTAGGACACACAGTGTCTTCATTATAGCGAGCGAAGCGAGCAGGGTTTGCGTAGCAAACCTGGGAGGATTGCAACGCAATCCTTCTGGGGGTTGGCGAGCTTTAGCGAGCAGGGGGCAGAGCCCCCTAGTTCTAAATATAATTTCATATACCTCATTAAATGTTACAAGATATCCAGTTTTAAAAAAATAACAGTTCTATCACAAAGCGTTTTAGAATATTTTATGTATCATATATGCAACAAAAAGATTAACTGTAGGTAATGGTGAAATGTAGTTAAAAAATATTTTTAACTACAATTTTATCTAACATATAAAAAGAATATATATATATATATGCATGAATTAGCATTTTGGTTAGAATAATATGAAGGACTCACATCATAACTTAGATTACAGTTTTTTAAAAAAAATACTGCTCCAGTTCATTTTTAACTACGCCCAGGGCTTTTCGAATTATCTGTAGACATCTCAAAACAGAGAAAATATTTTAATTCCTTTCTTTAAAAAACATACTTTGGAAAGAAAAAATATTTACCTTCACTGCTTTCACATGATTTAACATCTGTTGAAACCCATATCTTCTCTTTTGATCTAGCTGTACAAATATCAAATAATTCTTGAGTTATATTTAAATCATTGCCAACAGCTAATTTCCAAACACGACCTCGTATACTTGGGGGCAATCCCTTCCACCATAAATCTCTAGTTTTCCGATTTTCTTTTCTGTAAATTAATACAAGGAACATTTAGCAGGAAAAATAAAATTTAAAAAAGATATTTCTAATTTAACATTTTAAAATACACAAAAAAAAATACACTGAGCTGGAAAGAATGATTATGAATCTTGAACAAATATAATATGAAGTAGGCATAAAAGTTCAGCATAATACTATTGTAAAAAATAGAAAATAATATTTGAATTACTAAATCAATATTAAAATTTTTTGTAACATAATAGTTGCCATACACATTCAAATGAAAACAATACACTAAATTTGCTTACAGCTAATCATTTTTAATGTGATATTATCTAAAAAGATTTTAGTTCATCTGGTATTTTCGTACAAGAATCACAGACTTGACCATACTGTGCCCAACAAAAGTTTAAATCAGCATAAAGGTAAAATAACAGCGATAAGACAACCAACATAAAAATGTACTCAATAAAATGTGAACATAATTCAAATAACAATTTCGAATTATTATTTGAGCATAAGCAGCTAAAAACTGCATTCATTTACTGTTCTCTAAAATTTCATTTATGAACTGGAAACTTAGAACTTTGAATTTATGCATCTAAAGATTATCTTTTTTTACTATTTCATATTGGATGCATCTCTATTTCATTTTTGATTTTGGAACTAATTGTCTTATCTAAAAAATAAACGAAGAATTCATTGCTTCATGACATTTTATTTAATTCATAATAGACATTTCTTAAAGTTTTAAGTTTTTTTTTTTTTCAAAAATGACGGTTTATGTTAAAAAAAATTCAAAGTGGAAATAACTTTGTCGGATAAATAGCTTTATCAACAAATTATTAATATTAAACAAAAAAAACTATTTCAAACATCATGGATATGTTGCATTTTTTTGATATAACTGAATCATTTTTAGTTATATGCTCCAATATGGGTGAATATAACTGGACAGTATTGAAATTAAACAGGGGTTTTTTACAACCATATTACAACAATATACCCATTTTCATATTAAAAGTAGAATACAGGACAATATTGCAGACAGCCCTCTTCATACCATACTAATTACCAAAGAGAAATTCTCTTGAAGTCTCAGAAAAATATGCAATAGTAATGAACTATTTCATTTTTAAATGTATTTCTATTTTTGCTTAAATACATGAAATCTCCAAATATCCAAACATGAAAGAAAGTATTTAGCCACTGATATTCCAGGGGAAGCATCCAATTTAATTTTAACATAAAAATTAGTTCATTCTAACCTCTAAATCACAATAAAGAATCCAACCAGTACACACTGCAAGTTAAAATAGGAAATAAATGAAATAAATGCAAAAATTATTACATTCATATCCTATGCACACAAAGAATGATTGTACAAGATTACTTAGAATACTAAAAATAGTAACAAAAATGAAATCATATTCTTAATATTTCAGAATAAGCAAATTATAAATATTAAGACACAAAAGAAATATAATTACACAGAATTCCAGTTAGGTAGAATTTCTTCATTCCATGTCTTAGTAGCATTAATTAATTGTTCTTCAAGCTTCTGTTGCTGATATGCTTGCTTCTTTCTACACTTTGCATCTTGCAATTCTGAAACAGAAAGAAAAAGGTGTTCAGTTATTAATTACATTTTTTTTTGTACTAACATGAAAGCAAAAAAAATGTAAAACACTTTACCTTTTTTCCGAGCTCCACGAATCATTTCTTCATACTGTTGTTTATGCTTGGCTTCTTCCTCAAACGATTTTGCAGGCAGATTCCTTTTGTGAAAAATGTCTTTCAATTAATTGGCAAAACAAAAATATATTAATATACATACAAATCATTAAAGAATCTTATCAGTAACAACAAATTAAACATAAAGAAAAAGTAAGTTTCTCAACCTTAATAAAATATTTGAATATAATAATACACAGACAAGTGACAAACTTTTAATAATGCTCTGAAATAATAAAAGTAACCAACAGAGTTAATTACTTATAATTTCAAGTTTAAGATTTCAATAATCATGCCAGATTGCTTTAAAATTTATTTTAAACTACACAGCATAAAACTGCTTTAATATCAAAATTTCTGTTCAGAAATCAATTGAAGGAAATTTTAAACAGAACATATGAACTCCAACAGTAACGACTAAAGTTCAACACGCCACAGAGGTAAGCTAGATATAATGCCAGTTTTCACTCTTGCATCACTTATCTAATCTAAAAAGTTCTTATCACAACAGAGAATGACTTTCTAGCCAAATCAATAAACAGTAGAATATACTAAAAACAGCACATTTATTTTTGTCATTACTACTGCATCTAACTAAAATAACTTCATTTGCAACCAAGGTCAATAACAAGCTCAAGAAGTTTAATAAAATATGTATTCTTATTCGAGAGTTGAAAGTTACTTTTACACAAATATAACATATGTAAGAAAAGATTAAGAAAACATATTAAATTTATGCCTATTTTTATTACTAAATTGTCAATTTAAAAGGGAATGCATAAGCCTTTACACATTTTTCATTAACACTTTAGAAAATAACAGATAAAACAATTCAAAGAAATTAAAACTAAATTTCATTAAAAAATTATTCACCCAAAACATTCATCAGAATTCGAACATTTTAGATAAATTTGAGGTATTTATGATTGCAACAAAATGTTTATTTTATAACCATCAGAAATCAATGGACTGAGACTCTAGCCAATTATATTTAGTTCAAACTTGAATAAATTTGTTTATTAAGGTAAAGAATAATAAATTAAACAGTAAATATGAGAGTAATATAAAGGATCAGCAGGCTAAATATGCAAACTTCTTTACCACATGAATGGAATGAAACACTGATTTTAAAGAGTAATGAAGTTTATTGCACTGATTTCAAAAATTTGTTAAAATGTTTTCTTCAATAAATTCAGAGCATATCACACAAAAACCTACTTTTAATTATTTTTTTAAATTAGCTTTTCAGTTATACATATTTTATTTCCACACTCTTTTTTAAAAAATTCATAAATTTTTCAAAATTAGTTTTTCACACAATTTTGTACTAATATTCTTTTTCTTTATATCAGCAGCATGCGTCAAAACAAGTTGTATCTCAAACAACTAAAAAAAAATTATTATTAGATTTATAAGTTTATTACTAACTAATGCTTTAAGATATTTCAGAACATTGGACATTTTAAACATAATGATTTGAGGTTGGCGCTGTTTCTGTAAATTGTGTGATGTAGAAACCATTTTGTAAAGAATGTAACACCAGATGCAATGAAGCCAGACAAAGACAAAATTAAGCTTAAAAATATTATCATACTACGATGTTTCAGACTAAGAGTGTGGATCTGGGCTTTTTTTGTTGTTTGTTTACGAAAAGTTGTATACTGAATTTATTTGTCTCAATAAATATTACTCTTTTATAATCATTCTTAATTCTATTTTTTTTTTCATTTATATCCAAGATAACTAATAAACTTTAGTGCAATGACATGACAGGAAAGCAAAAAAATCTAATCAGACATAAATTAATATATGTGTGTCAATAGAAGATTAATATATATTACCACAAATGCATTTATATTCTCAATAATACATACGGTGGTCGATTTTCTAAAATGAGAGCTGTGGTAGAAGTTGCAATACATTCATCACTTCTACGACTACTAGAAGAGCAAGCAGATGGACAACGCTGAGTTTGATCTTGCTCTTCTTCATCCTCTATGGGTGATTTTGATTTCCATGGCAACCTAAAAAATCATGAATTTAGCATTTGAAAACAATTTTAAATGCTATAATTTTTCAACTAGCTTTGTAAGAGTCAAAATTATAAATTCTGAAATATAATAAGACAGTAAAGAGTTATTTCTTCTAGTATACTCAATAAGGTTAAAACTGGAGAGCCTAAGCTAGCATTTTAGAAATTTTAAGTACTGGGGACTTTCCTATGCATTTAAAAGGTAAATGAAACCAAGGAAATATAAGGAAATTTATCCAGATTAATATGCTGCAGGTAATATAAGGTTGAATTTTTCATAAACACACAGTTATATATTTCATTTATTTAAACGTTAATAAAACCAATGCAAAACAAAAATGTTATACAGAAATATTACATCACTTTTTAAGTAGGTTACGATGAAAAGAGTAATAAATACATGCATTTAAAAAAACAGGAATAATTATTAACATTATTTATTTATAATATAGAAACATTTTATGTGACATATAGAAGAAAATTATATACATAGAAAACGTTTAAAAACTTCCTTTCGGACAAATATTTGATTCATTTTATTTTGATATTTTTTTAAATTCTCAATTTCAAAGGTTTTAAATCTATCATACAATAATTTAGCTGGAGGACGGTCACATTTACTTTAAATAACATCAAACAACTGCAATAAAGCTTAAATAACTGTACTACTAATATAAAAATATTTGAAAATGAAGGCTGATTATTTGACCTCCAGTTTTTAAAGATCTGCAATGGTTTAAGGAGGAGCAAAAGAAAAAATCAGCTAGCTGTGTGAATAATCCGACATGCAACAATTTGGCAGATTATATCACAGTCGTTACTGCAAAATCAAATAAATAATTATTTCAAAGCAAAGATGACAATGTCTAAGCTATCTTTTTAAACAAATACCCATTTCTAAGATACCTTACCCACTAAAATCTGAAATGAATACCATGATGGAAGAAACTCTAGCCAAAAAGAAACATTTCAAAGTTACGATGATTATACAGAATGGTTGCAACACAGTCCAGAAAGACAATTGCT